>JAQIXI010000827.1:0-17963 GCA_034700165.1 Galumnidae sp. Gr-Ori-00277 | reverse complement strand
CATAGTAGTAGAACGCCGTTAATTTCTGCAGAGGCCCCCGTTACAACCCTAAAGCGTGGGGGGGTGGGTGGGTGGGTTGGTGGGTTGGTGTAAAACGAAAATATATACTACACCTTATTGCATAAATGTAGTGAAAAATGTTTATTTAAAATTAGGATCAAAAGTCGTATAAACGGTATTTGAGTGACAAAAGAATGAAATTAATCTTAATTTAAGAATTCATTGGAATCGAGTCTTTAAAATGTTTTCCACTGATTGACGTAAAAACTTGAAGATTACAGTCTTATAATTTTAAGAAAATGTATTCTTAAAAATTTACTTCTTATTTAAAATATTGATCTTTAAAATTTGTAGAATTCGAATAAATTTTTTGTTTTGCTCTAGCTAAAAAATAAGAATATTAAGAGTGAATCAGCTTTTTATTGTATTTTTATACAACAATTTTTCGGTACTTGGTTGGGGTATCGAAATACTCCCTATACTCCCCCCCCCGTGCCCATCCCTAATGTTTTCGTTGTTTTCAAAGTCGTCTAAAGGTTTACAGTTTTGATGCCTTTAATTGCAAATTATATTTACTTTGAAGTGAATGTTTAAAACTGCTTCAAATACAAACCAATTCATTGTATTAAACAGTGATTTGTTTATAAAAATGAGTAACAATTTTAAGAAATTATGCGAAATTAATTGAAACAATTTTGGCTAAAATAAATAAATTTTGCGTCAAATGAATCAAATTTTTGCTAAATTTGTGGAAATTTCAAGAATTCCAAAGAGATTAAGGCTTTGATTTAAATAACTTTTGAAAGTCATTACTAAACATAAATCTTTTAATGGAAGAGATGGCAATCACTTTGACTTTGAATTAGACGCCAATCATTGCGAAACAAGACATGCTTTGAATGTAATTAATAAAGTTAACTTGTCACTTTATTCAGTTAATCAATTTATATTCAAACTTTATTTCAAACAAAATTAAAGTTAACACAAGACTACGAATCAAATAAAATGTTAATAAATTGGTCTAAAATTTATATAACTTCACCGACAGATGAAAAATATTAGTTTTATTCAAATTTTCAACAAAATAGCGAACAGAATAACGAACAGAATAATGAGGAACTAAATCAAAACGGCTTACAAATGTCAGCACCAGTTTTGTTGAATATAATCAATGAAAAGCATATTTTATATTTAAATCTATTTAATTGTTAGTTCATTACTCCTGTGCTGACCATTAACTTAATGTTTGACACAATTTCTTCTAATTAATGACAAAATTTTCTACTTTTTATTACTATATTTATGAACTAAATTCAAGTAAATTTGTTCTTACAAGAAACCCTTCTGCCCAGGGGAATTTATCATCAAATTGATCAACATTGGAAACCTATGTGATCTTGTTAAATTACATCAACAAAATAAATACAGTGTAGAGATATAAACGTGGAATGTTTATTAAATTATAACTAAATCTTTACTGTTATTTTCTATTTCTTACATATAACCAAGATAAATAATCTAAAAAACTATTTTTTCAAAAATCAAATTATATTAATCTAATCTAGCAAATTTGATAAAAATTTTAAAAAGAAAATTCCACAAATTTAATAAAATATTTGTTTTATTAAAAATTCAAAACTAATCCAAACAAAATAATATCCAAATTCTTGATAAACGAAAAGTGTTTGAAAAATTTGGATAAATAATAGACTAATCGAATGACATAAAGGGATTCAGTTCTGATGGTTAGGAATACTTTAAGCTCAAACTTAAACTCATTTATCAATTGATGTTATGCTGTTATTAATCACTTGATTTTAATTTTTGAGGAAATTCTGAATATAGTTTTTGTAATAAAAATCTTAAATTTCGGGAAAAATAAACTAAACTTATTCTAAGACTGAGTTTTAAAATATGATAAATGGAGTGACAGAAGACTTGTATTTCAACGGAAATATAATACTTTTGAGATTTAAAAAGTTATTCAAATGATGTCTCGATTGGGAATGAATTAAGTGACGGTATATAACGTAATTAAAACTAATGTTAGTTATAATGTTATCAAAGGAATACTTACTAATAATAAATTAATAAATGATCGAAACGATGGTATGAAAGAGTTTTTGATGGTTTGCGACATTTCGTGATTAATTCGATAGTATTTTCGGATTATAGTCTTGCGATTGTTTTCCTCTTTTGTTAACAAATTATTGTTTTAAGATTTGTGTTGAATAGAATTAAAGTTTGGTCGCCATTCAATTCACATCAAATTCACTTCACATCAAATCAATTCCAAACGGACTTCATTTGAGTGGAGTTTAAAAGCACTAAAACTTAATTCCGGAGCGTTTGAGTGAAGAGTGTTGTCGTGTGAAGAGTCGCTCAAACCGTAATTTCCAGACAAACAAATGTAAAACTGATTATTTTCACTACAAAAGGAAAGAACATAAACTGAATATAAGACAAAAGACACTTATGTTTAGGTATTCAGTGACACAACAACCAAATCAATTAAAACTATTGCCAACCAAAGTATTAACACTATTTTTTAAACTTTTTGTAAAAATATACGTAATTATTAACGACATAAACATTTTCGGGTAATTTTTACAGAAAAAAGGTATTAAAAATGAATTTAAAGTGTGTTATAAACACTCTTATGGCGACAGCACTGGTTTTTTGTCGGCTCACAAACGTGTGTTAAAATGTAAAAAACTTGTCATTGATTTTGATGCTCGAATTGATGGGCGTTTAGATTATCCCGTATTATATACTCTCGAGGGCTGTTCTATACTAGCAATAATAAAAAATACTATTATTAGGAGCAGAATCGTAAACACAGGTCTTATTAACGATGGAATCAATTCAAGTTATGCCGTTTAATATTCAAACGCTTTGTTTAGAGACAACTCAACACAAAATTTTCTTTAAAAGGAATTCAAAAGTTATCGACAAAAAGAGAATTCAATGGATTTGTTGGTTAGGATTCGGTTGAAAAGAAAATCTAATTTATTGAGACTTCAAAATATGTAATTACAAAATGTTCAGAGATTTCCGATACCAACAGTCTATGGCTTATTGTAGAGAACACACAAACGATTAATATTTGCTGAATTAGAGTCTAATAAGAATTGATGTCCAGTCGTCAACAGTCATCAACTCAACACAACTCACAGACTTCTTCTGTTCTCCTCCACTGAACTACAGTTTCTTTTTCCAGAGATTGCATTTAATTATTAAAAACTGGTTTTCTCTCCCTTTCACTAAAAAAGAGGCGATAAATGTATTATTAGATTCATAAATGAAATTATTTTTAAAATTCATTAGAAATCTTCTGAATGTCAGGGATTTGATTGAAAAAATCAGAATCTTTTGAATGTTTAAGTATATAGAATACAGATTTGGGAAACCATTTGAAAAATCAAACCTTTTTCAAGTGTTAATTAATTTATTATTTGGGTCTTAATATATGGAAAATTAAGTCAAAAAATTTATGAAATTCTAAACGAAAAGCAATTTAAGAATTTAAGGTCGAAAAGTTGATACTTGAGTTGAGTGTAAAGAAATCATAAGAATTTTTACATAAAATTATTAAATTTCTTCACTTGAAGTCATAATTAAATTTATAGATAACCCGGAGCTAATCAAAACTAATTCAAATTATTATTATTAATAGTTTAAAATTTATTTTCGTAATAATAATTTTGAATTCCTCTTATAATTAAGTGACGATTATTTAAGGGATTGAAGGGCTTATTCTGGATTCTCAGAAGACATAACCGTATCTTAAGTTTAAGTTATCCTCGAAATTATCATAAATAGAAACACAAAAATAATTGTTATTATAATCATATTTTTAAAGGTTTTAAATAACTTTAAAATGCATTTATTCGAGTTATGTGTTATATATAATAACAGTAAACAGAAAATAAAGGAATGCATTAAATTTAATGACTCATAAAAACCTCATTTTTAATGTAATGGATTTGATGTTCACTATATTCTTAAGACTTTCACTGCATTTATTTTATTCGTTTTTGTATTAATACCTAATAATACCATAAGAAATAAAAATGTTTGACCAAAAATCATGAAACTAAATCAACCCATTCCTTGCAATTTACACCAATATTAGCAAGTTAAACATTCATTTATGGAACTCAACTCAACCAAAATTGAATAATTAATTTAATTACAGAGAAGTTATATAATTTATACGGAATATCACATCATTGGCGCACAAAAAGTCATTTTTAATTATTTCAGTGTTTTTTTGAAGTTCTTCCTGAGATATGAGCCTTTTTTTCAAGTGTGCTTTAATCAGGGTCATTCAATTTGCTGATATTCCGTTCACATGAATTGTAAATTAATTCAATATAAAATGTTATATAATTAGACCTTTTTATAAAAAATAGAAACTTTTTGTTTGAAAAAAATTTACATTTTGTGCGAACAGATGTTATGAATTCAAAATGAAATCTAAAAAAGAGAATTAAAAACAGTTTTATTTAGTTTTTAACTTTAATTACTGTAAAACTTTGAAAATAAGAGTCACATAAAAATAAATATAAGAAATGGAGACTATTTCTTAAATAAGATTCATAATATTTTTAGTTAGAAATTGCCTAGAGCATTTTATAAATATTCATTTAAAATAATTCATTATAGCTTTCAATGAATTTTTGAGTCTTTACGTCAAAATTTCTATGAATTCAACGAAAATATTTATTTAATTGAAAACAACTTTTGAAAACCTCAAACATATTTCATAAGTCAGTCAATATCTTTACAAACAGATGTAAAGGGTCTCAACAACCGGACAATAGTCACAAAAAAACCAAATATTTGTCGACCATATGATTACGAGAATATAAAGGAATAAAAATTAACTTTAATTCAACAAAATATCAAACTTTTAGCTCAAAATAGAAGACATAAAAATTGCTTCTCTTTTGTCAAAATATATAAACATTTCTTGAATAGCATTTCATTAAATAAAACATTTTTTTTCAAATCTCACGAATCATTCTTTGCCTTTGAATGGACTTCAATGGAATCAAAATAAAAATTGTTATAATAATAATAAGCACTCAAACGGCTTTACCGAAGAAATGGATCCAATTTATTGAAGCCGATTGTAAGCATAGTTTATTGCAAGATTACATATAAAACACACTTCTCGACACAAATGCTTAACAAAAATGATTTATAAAAAGATTCTTAAAAGATATCCGAAGAAAACCTTAAGTGAATGAATAATAAGAATAATTTAATAGATTTACAACTGATGAGAGCCATAACTCATAAGGATATAAAAATTATAATTTAGTTGCATGATAAATTTAGATAAATAACTAAATAGGTATTTTATGTTACAAATATAAGATCAATATATTTATCCTTCGAGTGAAGGTAAGTTTAGAGAAGAGATTATACAATATTTGAGAGACAAACCCGCATAAAAGTTGGCGAACATAAGGTTTCTTCAAATAAAATATAATTTAATTTAAAAGAAAGTAAATTGTTTTGTCAAAAGAGATACCAAACAAAACAATATTAAACGACTTATGAAACTCTTCGGAGTTTATGACAGCAAACGGAGGGATCTCTCGGTATGAGAGCTATAAAAATACAATATCGTCGTTATGGGTCTCATATGCCTAACAGTAAACTTTTCGCAAAAATAATATTTTGTGTTAATATATTGCTCTCAGTTTTTCGTATTCATTCTTCTGGAAAAAAGCAAATCTTTTCTCATAAAAAGCTTAATTAAAGATATCACTCATTGGTTGGGACAGTTCACACACCAGTTCTCCGAATCCCAGAACTTTGAATCCCATTATTCCAAATCTCATTTCTCCAAAAACATTTAAAATTTTAATTTCAGAATTGAGTAAAAAATTTAAAATGTCGTTCGATTCACTTATCGAAGTAGACTATACTTCAAATTTACTTCTAGTTTTGTTAGAAGGGTTTACTTCAAGTTTATCAATTCTGGGTATTTGTATTTTGTAATATTAAGTAAATACAAAAAATATGGATAACAACAAAATTTAAATCGCAATAAGAATTTAAAATAGGAATTTTTATAATATGCGCTTGATCATGTTAGTAAGAAAAAACTTTACTCAGAAATAATGTAAAAATTATATTTTTTTTGTGACTTAATGGTATAATTGTTTCATTTTTTTAAACGTTAATGACATCCACAGGTATTATGGTCATTGGTCAGTACTTTTATTTATAATAAAGCTCTGACCATGAAACAACGTACAGAAAAGGTGAAAAATTTAATATTCAACTAATTATTAAAGGGTTTATTTTTCAATAAACTAGTTAATAGTATTTATGAATACAAATTAAAAGATCCTTAAAAAGTCTTTTTTCCGATACCAAATAAAAATAAATAAATTTTGTCTAACTTAAGTAACTCTGATTATTATTTTTGATTTATCTAGCTAATTGAAATGAAGTAAAGCAAAACAATTACAAATATTTTTCAAATTTTGGGAAAAGTGTAATTCGAAGTTTTGAAACTCGAAAAAGTGGGCGGACACTGATTGAAATAAATTTTTATCAGAAAGACTTTCAACACAACTTTATATGTCTTAAAGATTATGTCTTATGTCTTATGTCTTATGGAGTTTGTCTTAAAACTAAAGAATTCTAATCAAAATAATGAGTGAAGTAATTGAAATGTTTATAAAATGTTTATATCCTATGCTATGACTTATTCTAATCTAGAATTTGTCGACTGAACAGCATATGAGACCAATTGATGGACACAATTAGAGAACCAAAGATTGAGTTATTTCGGTATTAAAACGTGATTTGAAACTCTATGCAAAGACACGAATATTGTGTTCTACAAAGAAAAGTCAATTTTGGCAAAAGAGTGGACTCTAATATAATTGGCTTATATTCTAAGATCGATCGTCCGTTTATTAACGCCAAAAGATTCTTATTATTAATGCTATAAATCAAAGTCTTTTTCAAATTAACGTTTCATTACTTTATGATCCAAAACGTATCAAATATTTTATTTTATTTCTATTTCTATTGAAAATACAATTCGCGCTTCGATTGTAAACCAAATATTGTCTCAACTTTTGACTAGTCTTTAGTTGTATTCCAAAATTGTGGGTATCCTTTGAATTAAGTGCTTTCAAATAATTCTTTGAAATTTCTGATGAAAACTAATTAAAGATACAAATGATTTGTAGGCGTTTTGCAAAGAAAAGGTGCTTAATTATCCATATTTCAAAAAAAGACCATAGGAATGAGCATGGTAAAAGCTATGCAAGAAAAATGCTAAAAGAAAATGTGTTCGATGCAAATAATGGAAACGGTGTTAATCAGGGATGGCCAAAGGGGAGGGATATTACCCTTTTAAGAGAAAAATACTCCCTTGGATATTGAACCCTTAACATTAGCGTCTTTACACAAACACTAGGTCTGTCGAGATTTTTTGTTCTAGGAAGGGTATGACCTTTGGCCATCCCAGGTGTTAATCTCTTGATATAATTCAACTTTGAGTCGTATCCCTAATCTCAAAGAAATATAAAATTTGTTTTTAAAAATATAAAAGAAATTCCTCTCAAAAACTGATGAAATTTATTTTAAAAATTGAATCAAAAAACTAATTATATTGAAAACAAAGATTCATAAATAGGAAAAAGAGGTCAACACTTAAATTAAGTTTGAAATTCTTATTAAAAGGAAGGGATCACTAATTCAGAATTAGTAATTCTTAATCAGATTTTGGAGTTTTAAAAAACTGTTTGTTAGGAACTGATTCTGACTTTTTTCAAAGTAATTCAGTGGTCATCACAAGTGAGGAAAAGTTCAGTCATTTGTAAGGATCCTCTCAAAGGAATACAATATTGGTTTTTGTGTCAATAGAGTAACCGCTTATGACATAAAACTTATGTCATCCAATGTTTTCTAAATTTAATTTCTTTAAAACAAATATAAAAAAAGTTAAACACAATCATAAAACTAATTTAAATCCATTTTTAATAGATTTTACTTTTAATTTTGTATTTATTTTAGAATTTAATTAAAACTGATCTCAAGTTAAAAATGACATCAATTGTATGTTAAGTTGGCTCTCAGTATAAATAAAAATTTAAATTCATAATTATTTTTTTAAAGGATTATATAAAAAATATAAGTGTTAAGTAATTAACAGCTTTTTATGACAGATGTAAACACTCGAGACTTAATATAAATATAAAGATATTAACTTACTTATATTATTTTATGTTGAGTTATAATTAAACATTGGTTTTAATTCTCTTTAAATTCTAATACTTTTTGATTAAATTTTAAAAATTGATTTGAAAATCAAATATAAAACATAACATAAGGTTAAGACATAGAAAAGAAATAAATGATATTTTATTCTATTATTTTTGTTGAAAATAAGGCAAACATTTGTTATATATAGTCTATATTCACATCAGATAATCACTAATACTATCGATTATTATTCATTCGAGGATTAAATGAATTTCCTTAAAGTTTAGAAACAAAATTTGAAAATAGATGTGAACAAACATATTATATGAGGAATACTTTCCGACAATTTTAAATGATATGAAATTCATATTAGGATTTACACAAAAATATCAATATATGTGTGGGTCTCAGTTATCTATTGTTTATATTTAGCTAGCTAAATTATGTATTTGTCATTCATCCTGTTTATGTTTTGCATACTTTTCTAATGCATAGCTTTTTGCTATAAATTCAATGTAATTCTTTAACTATTTTGTTGTCTGTCTTTTGTGCACAATATGTCTTCTATAGGTAGAATTCTGCTCTTGTTCAAATAAACGTTTGTGATTACCAATTCTATGTCTACATATGAACATGCAACAAAGTTCATTAACATCATAATCTGAGAGTAAAAAATATGTTTTCAAAGGGATAATATTTTTTGTAAATAATAAGCTCTTGGTAATTTAATGAACCCAGATAAATTATTGGCATTTTGTTTAGTCCTATTTCTCTTTTAGTAATGCCTGCATCTGAACCATAGCTCTGTTAAAGATATTGTAGAGGTATTGCTCTGAAATTTATGATCAAATGGTCGTTGAAAACAGGGATCAAATGCTTAAAATCCCTTTTGATTTGATGTACAAAATGACAGACATTTAAGAGAACTAATATTTTGTTCATATGATTTCAGGTCAAATTGAAGGAGATTTCTCCCCTGAGCACAACATCCTTCTCCTGAGCGCAACATCTTTTCTAAGGTTATTGATATTTCAAGTGTTAAACAGATTGAATGAAAGCATAATAAGAAAGAAATGACAAACAATACAACAAAAACGCCTTCGATTTGAAGTTTTCAAACAAACGGATGAAATGACTGAAACTTTAGATGAAGTACTGAACAAATATTTCAGCCCTTAATTTATCTATAGTTTTGTTTTGATCAAATGCACACCACATCACAAAATAAGTACTTAACCGATGCTCTTCGCAAAAATGTTTATCTATTATCAAATGAATCAAAACGTTGTTATTTATTATATGATATCTGATGAATGGCCGGCAAAGACTTACAACAGAAATAAATTGATCATTACATCAATTATACAACTATTGAACACAACTAACCTCTCAAACTAACCATTGATACAACAAAATGCATGGATTATACACCAATGGATATGTTTTGCAACGATAGCATCAATCAAACCATAAATAAATTTCTTAAATTGATATTAAGATAAATTATCAAATCAAAAGTCTGAGGAATGTTTCGAAATATTACTTAAATTCATTGCATTTGACTCATATTTTCGCAATAAATTGAAAGAAAAATGTGTTTGAAATGAATAAATGATGTTTTGCCCAACACTTAAGAAATTGGAGAAAAAAAGTAAGAATTTTCATAAAAAGTAAAACTAGAAAAACACAATTAATTAATGTTTAGTTTAACTTAAATTAATATTTTCACAAATTATTAATGACATCAAAATTGAATAAATTTTGTTATAATTTAAATTAGTTATATTCAAAGAGCAAAATAAATGACCTAGCATGTTGACACTTAACTAACTAATGGAATAAACCAGAAATAAAAATAAAAACTTACAGAATATTTAATATTTTGAGACAAGTTTTGTGAGAGTGTTATCAAAATACATATAAATGTATATATAATATATGTTTTCATAAAATATATTTACACTTGAATTCAAAGTGACTCAAAATCCGTTACTTTTTTCTCCAATATTTCCGAAATTTAATCAAAAATATTTCATTTACTTATTTTTCCAATAAATGATATTTTTTTAAAATAAATACTTTTTGCGATTTGAAAACTTTCCTTAAAAACGTATCCTTGAAATCGTTTACTTTTTTTTGAGTTTAATTTCTAAGAAAACTGGAATTCCGTATAATATCTAAAAGAAGATTTTAATCGTTAAAAATCCGTTGCTTTAAATAGAAATCAAAGTCAAGTTTTTAAACGATTTAAAATATTTCTTCATTTTTTCTCATTAGAATTGAATGTTTACTACTTTTGCTTTCAATTCCTTCTATTCTTAGTTTAGATAAAAAGTGAAATAATACTATTAACTGAAGCGAAGAACATATGATTATTTCCGTGACTTCACTTTTACACTAAATTTCAAATTCATTAATGGTTTCAACAAAAAAATTAGTGGAAATTATTTTCTTAATAAAAGAATATCTATTTTTATGGAAAAACATTGCAATTAATCTCTTATTTAAACTGTTTTCTGGTCTATGCTTTAGATGTAATCATATGAGAAATATTTTTGTATTTCTCCGTCTGAGCACAAGATTTACGTCAAATGTTCGTTACATCTGTCATCTGTAATATTGTGAGGAAATACCAGAGATTGAACTCTCTATTCGTTAAACCAGTCTCTGGAGAAAAGAGTAAAATACGGCCATATTTGGCACTTCTTTGTTAACGATAAGAGGCCTTCAATTGGTTCTTCCTTTTAAATGAAAGGATCTCTGATTAATAGAAATTAGAACTGAGAACTCATTCCTATTGTACTCAACTCAGATTTGAACATTACTGTAGACTAAGTATTACAGTAGTGACCATTTGGTCTCACTCTTCTCAAAGTGAAAATTGACAAATAATTAATGCACTGCTGATGTCTTTCCCAATCTTATTGATTAATTGCAACGATAGACTTTTCCCCCACTTTTTAAGATTTAATGCATTGCATTTGATATCTGTCTCCCATTAATTCATTGATTTTTTTAAATGACTGATTAAAAAATTAAAACTGAATGAATGCTCACAATTAAGATAAAAGACATTATAAATGCTCCAAATATTCGTGAATTTCGTTTAAATATTTATTCAAATTGAAATCCATTTTAGCATTGGGTGAGCTATGAATTCCGTTTTCTTTTACAGATAAGGAAATGGTTTTGAACGGTTCGACCGCCAAAAAAAATTTGGTTTTGTGTTTATAGACGAAAAATTTATGATTTCTTATCTCATGATTAACGGATTGCATAAAAGTAATCAATCATTTAATAAATTTTATACAAACTCTCAAATATTGAGAAATTTTAAACTCTTAGACAGAATTTTTTATCAAAACTTTTCCGAAATGAGTGGTTATATCTTTGAATTGCTATTCTGGTCACTATTATCACTGTGGGATGGGTTGAGCCAACTTATATTTCTTTTATTTGGTTCAGACTAAAGATAGACTATGAAAACAAGTGGAGAATAAATAATACATTTTATACCGATTTTTCATTCGTTCGTGAATTTCATTAGATTTGAAAAATACCTTTTATTGACTGTTGTCTCAGTTTGATATCCGATTGAAAAAATTCTTTATTTTTTTTGAGAGCATTAGTGTAATTTAACTTGGTCACTTAGTCTTATAGCAAAGTAAATTAAAGTAAAATTATAGACTGAAATATAAGTAAAATTCTCTACAAATTAGATTAGAGACCAATTCTTCGTTCTTTTTATTTTTTTCTCAAACCTTTTATTTTGTTAAACGACTCATCAATTAAAAGAAGTAATTAAATGGTGTAAAGCCTTAAATAATTGACAAAAGACTTTCAATTATCTAAAAAGGATTTTAAATTGAAATTTCCAATAATAATGTCAACACTATATTGTATTCAACACTTGAAGAATGTATTGGAAATCATTTCTCTCTTGTTTTTGACAAATCTCTAAAAGTTTAGAATTTCTGATTTATATTTTTTTTTCTTGTATTTATGCGATTGTATTGAATCTCATTTCAAAACAATTGAATATTGTTTTTATCTTTTGTTTTGCTCTCAATTTGAAGGACTTCTCAATTGATATTCAAATAATCGAAAATTTGTTTTTGAGTTGAGTTTAATGACTTTAAGCAAATATGTTATCTTTCATAAGAAAAACACAAACTTTTATTATAAATATAATAATTTATAATCATATTTGATAGAATATCCAAGGTTAAATTTTCCAATTATTACAAAAATGGTTTCATTTAATATATCAAATGAAGGCCTTCTGTTGACTCATTATTTTATTTAAGAAGAATTTATTGCTTTTATTTAGAAAAAATTATAATAATCTAAAAACAAATAAATTTCTACTCATTTAACAAAAAAAAATATTTTTAAAGAAAATATATTCATTGGATATAATATACATATATTTTACACAATACTTTTGCATAATATATCAGATATAAACTTGAAAATTTACATAGAATCCTTTCAAGCTAGGAGAAGAATAATAATAAAGTTAATGCAACTTGCTAATAAATTACTAGTAAATAGTTATTTTAATGGAACCAAAATTTGCCGGAATTTTAAACATAATCTATGAATTAAATTTAATATTTGTTTTCACTCAGAATTTGTTTATATTAATGTTTATTTAATTATTGATACAATAATTAATGAAAACATTAGTTAAAAATATCATTAGATTTTGATCATTGAGATGTCGACCTCCAGACCAGAACACAGGATAGAGAAAGGGTTGCAAAATCAAATTAAATATGCAAAGATTAGATTTAAAATTGTATTAAGGTTTTACTTAAGGTCAGCACTCAATTTCAGAATAACTTTAAATAAGTTTAAAATAACTCTATTTTCAAATAATCTGAAGAATAAAATTTGGTTAAAGTGTTAAACTTTTGAACTTTTTTTTTGATATTTGTATTCAAAAACTATTGATTTTAAAGTATTTCTTTAAAAGTGTTTGTATTTTGAGTTTAAAATCGATTATATAATTGACTTCAAATCTAAACTTACGCTTAAAAATCGATTCAATTCTTTTTGCGGTCGTCTTATCTGTCACTCGAAGTTTGGGCTCACAATTCCTTTTAAGTACTTCTCAAACGTTTTTAACTTTTAATGAAAAATCTGTTCTAAAGAAAAAAAGATAGTATTTAAATGTTTAGACTTTACCAAAGAGTAAATTTGAGATTATTTTAGAATAATTTTTTCTTTTCTTTACTAAAATAATAATAATAATAATAATTTCAAAATAATGGGAAAAAATTGTAAAATTTGTAGTAATAATCGAGACTTTAATAGAAATACCGATAATTTTACAGTAAATTAACTTTAAGTCAAAAAAACCATAAAAGACTTTTATAATACGAAAGATTATTATTATGTAAGAAATAATTTGAGCCTACATTTTATCTTTTGAATAACATATTATTAACTCATTATTTGAATAATTTCTCAGTTATTAAATTCCTTAAGAAATGAAAGCGTAAGACATTATTATCTTTATTTATAAGAGATGTCGGCAACAAAACAAACAAAAAAAAGCCAATAAGTATTAAATCAAAATATTGTACGATTATAGCGATGGCTATAATTAATACTTTGAGTTTATAACTGAAAATCATTTTCTGAATAAATATTTATGTAAATCATTTGGAAATAAGACGGAAAATATCCGGTTCTCCACTAATGAGCACTTTTGGCAACGCATCTGATTTTATTCCTAACGCCAACTGATTAGACGACTGCTGTTTCACTTATCCAAACACTTCTCTGAACAGAATTTAGAAAATTCTTTCTTTATTTGAACAGAATTTATAAAATGACTTCAAATTTCTGTAATTATTAAATGTTTTGATAAGAATTTCTGACATTTGATTTCACAATTTTAGTAACAAAAATAAAATCATTTATTTTTCAAAACTAATTGGAGTCAACACTTATTTTAATGATCTCTTCATTAAGTCGTTAATTCATTTAAGTGTTTTGAATGTTGAAATCAAACGTTTTTGTCATCAAATTATAATAAATATTCTTTCAAATATGAGTTCATTCAAATCATAATATTCTTCTAAATTAAAATAATGAAAATCCAATTTTAATACATAAAAAGGAATCACATATTTATATAAAAAGTGGATTCATTTGATATGATGCCAGCCTTTGAGTAAAAACCACTGACAAATGAAACCTTAAATAATTTTTTAGTTTTTCAGTTTCAATGCATTTTTGATATTTGAAGGAATATTTCAAGTTTTGAATGAAAAAAAAGATAGAAATGTGTTTTGAGAGTCTAATCGAAAATATTTCTAAAGACATGAATTATTATTTTATTAAATAATAACTTTTAAGAAAAAAATACTACAAAAGCAGTCTTTTATTGACTAAAATAATAAAAAATGTGATAAAAATTGTTTCTTATTTTTATTGGAAGTTAAGTTTAATTTGATCTACAAATAAATATACATATATATCATAGACTCATAGATGTATAATATTTTGCATTCGGTATTCATCAAATGATTCGATAATATTCTCTATTTAATATATTTTGAGATGAATTTACTTTTTTTTCCAATTCCCATAAAAAGAATTTTAAGATCGTATTCGAGGTAATACTTAAAATAAAATATATGAGAAATAATGAAAAAAATTCTTAAATAAAAATCAATATTTGAAAATAACATTTGATTTATTAAGATCAGATACTTGATATACACTCTATATACTCTTGGTATATTAAAAATTAACAAAAAGAGAAATACTTAGAATTTTGGTTAAGAATTAGATTCTGAATGAAATCCCGACACAAACTACTAAAGTATTCCGTTTGAAATATTAGGTCAAACAATGTTTTGATGAAATGTCGAAACGATTCTAAGAAGAGCTGAGCCGAAAAGTAAACCCATTAAATTAAGAACTGAATAATTCAAAGACTTGATGTCAGTTTCGCGTTTTAGATCATAATTAAGCGATTAGTCCTACCCTGAGATGTGATACAAGCAATCGTTTTCACTCACTATTCAGATGTTTTCTATTCGTGTTTAACCTATTTATTGCTCAAACATTTTCCCCGGACATACTTTTTCAACCGAAGAAGATATTAGTCAATATATAAATACACAAATGTATTACTTTTGAAACACTGATAGTAAATGATATGATAATACGATTGTAATTCAGTGATACTTACTTTTGACGACTTAATTGTATTTCACATTCATTTGAGATATGGTTTCATAAAAAGCATTAAAAATTTAATTTATTTTCTCTATAATTATATTTCCTTTTTATTAGAACTTAATCTTCATTTTTGGAAATAAATAGAGATAACTGTAGGACACGAGTCACGACTCGTTTTATGCTATTAACGACTTTTAATGTATTTTGTGTGACAGTTGTGCTGTCATTTTAATGGTAACAACTGACGATTCATCGCGATATGGAAAAGAACTAAAATGGAAAATCTTTAAAATATAGTCATTTGATGTTTGGGTTTTCACTTTCTTCTTGTTTTTTTAACATTCAATGACACCGTCTGTTAGTTTTGATAACTTTGTTGTTACTGTAGTACAAACTCTGAACTAATATTTGAATAGAGAACTCCTTTTCTTATGGAAGTGACATAACGTTTAGTATTACAACTGACATGTATTATATCCAATAATTCAAATCCAATTCAATTTCCTTTTCATCAGAAGTTTCAATACATTGGTTTGATTAGATTCGTGACGGACTGTCTTATGAAAAGGAGTATCTCTTCACCAAAATTGTTATTTAGAATATATTAGTCCTATAATAGCAATGTTTCATATTATTTATAATACCCTTAATATAGAGATTGAAATTTTCACTCCATTTAACACAATTTTCACTCAATTCAATGCAAACCTAATAGAAATCATTGACTTTAAAGTATTGCCGAAAAGTTTACTCAAATTCTTTGAATGTTTTTAGTGTTAATTATAGAGCTTATGATTAATAAAATGCTAATTATATTGTTTTTGTTATATTAATTTGTTTGACAAACATTTGCGGCACTAAATAGTCTGATGTCTGACTGTAATTAAGGTTTATATTAGAAGTCAAACTTAATTAAGAATAGATTGCATTTACACGACTTAATCACATTAAAAATTAATTCAAAATTTCTGGGCCTAAGATTTACTTCAATAAATTATATTCTAATTTAGTTAAAGGTATGGAAAAAATAGTCATTGTTTTTATGTTAATTTTAGTTAAAATTGTTTTCAATGAAAATATTTTTAGACATCAAAACTGTTGACGCATTTCTTCAAATGTTTGCTAAATATGTTTACATATTTAGTATAATTTAAATATTGATGTAATCCTTAAAAAAATGGTTAACCAATTAATTTGTTTTGAATTTACGAATATTTATCAAAACTATTTGAATAATTGATTTGAGGAACAAAAATGTCGGATAATTTTGAGAACCAAATGAAGAGTAAGTTATAAAAATACATTTCATATAAAATTCAAAAGAAGTCGATTACAAGATATGTAAAAACTGATGGAATTTAATCTTTCAGAAAAATATGAAGAATTAGACGAATTCAATTACCAAGGGATTAAATTATATCTAGAATTACTTTTTTCATTAATTTAAACTTTTCAAAAGATTTTTCACATTTTTTGTCATTTAATAAATCGATGAATTCTTTCCTAAGAAAAGATGAAAAATCTTTTATTTGTTGAGAAAAATAGAGAACTTCTCTCTCTTTTGCCACTAAATCGACGATATTTTTCTCATTCTTTTGGCTCCAAAATAGACTATAAAATAGAGAGTTATTTATCACAAATGTATTACAACATTATCTTTTTCTATGAGCAAAATGGGAATGGCTTTCACTATTGTTGAGCTTTTTTTGGAATAATCAAGGTGGAATTCTCATTACGAAGAAAATATTCAATTTCCTACAGAATCTGATCTAGGAATTTCATTTTTGATATTTATGTGAAACCTTTACCCAATAAATCATTATAATAAAAAAGATAATTCCACTAATAATTGGTATGAGTTACGAGTCTATGGCTCAGAGTATTTATTGAATAAAACTATAATGAGTTCATACATTTCAAGTTCAGATTCTTTTATTAACTGAAAGCAAAAGGACTTCAAAAATTGGATTTTAGTGAGTTTTAAGTCAAAAATTGATTTTCCGGTTCACTTCTATTTGAATCTAAAGTACACATAAAAGAAATGAACGATAATTGAGTTTTTATTTACTTGAGAACTAAATCAGGCATTTCCTTTATCTACTGATTCTTATCCCACTATTATTAAGTCTTTGCCATTTATTTCTTGGATTCAAATTTCAATTTTTATCATTTGATGGCAAAGAATTGATTTCGAAATCATTTAAAAACTATTAAAACTTTTCAATGAGTTTCTCATTTTGAGAACTTATACTCAAGAAATTCAACTTTTCTTAATCTAAACTTTTATTTCTTCAAAAATATAATTCACTAAAAATTTTATTAACATTTATAAGACGAGAACTTCGATCGACTTTTTGACGAATAATCCTAAAAAAATGTTAAAAATAAGTGTTTATTAAAAAAAATGAAAAAAAGTTTAGAACAAAAAACTTTTATATTCGGATTATATTTTAGTTTAAGAATTTCTGGAAAATAAAAAGGCATTTGGTTTCAGATCAAACAAATCCGATGAGAGAGGGATG
>JAQIXI010000826.1:0-17980 GCA_034700165.1 Galumnidae sp. Gr-Ori-00277 | reverse complement strand
CTCTCCCTCTCTCTCTCTCTCGCACACTCTCTCTCTCTCTCTCTCTCTCTCTCTCTCTCTCTCTCCTGAATTGAAAAATCCATTGTTCTCTCATTTGACATAAATTTGGGGCAAATTTAATGCCATTTTCCTATTTTTTCATTACTTTGAGTTAATACTCAATTTATCGACTGTTTTGCTCTAAAGTGAGTTCAAAGTCGAAATGCGAGCAATAGTTGTCTCAACTGGAAATCAGCGCCGGAGTCGTGATTTGGCTCTGGCTTTACATTTGTCTTAATAATTATTGCCGTTTATCTAAAGCACAGAATAAAAGGCAGACAAACAAAACAAAACAAAACAATGATTTTTAATCTAAAGTTTACTATTTTTTTATTTGAAGTGAAAATAATTGTTCTCTAAATCGTAACGAATAGTAAATTACAAACAAATAACAATTGTCTGCCATTTGAGTCACTGATTGTAATCTCTTATCAGACGTATATCTCATTAGACAGTAATTAGGATTTATTTAAAGTTTTCAGTTCAGACTTAGTCCTGTGTTGTCAGTAATGGTGGAAATCTGAGTCCAAAATCACTGAATGTCAGCACAGAATAAATGGATAAGAAGTAAATCAATAAAAAAAAAATACAATGAGATTAAGTTTTTTACATCAATTTTCCATTAAATTAAGAAATCAATTCATATAATAATCAAATTGATCTAGGAGAAAAATTAATTATCGATTTTTCTTTCTTTCTCTATATTAAGTCGTATAAAACCTAAAGAGTCTGTTAGAGTATAGCTAACTCTCTGAGGAGTGTTTGGTATCCAAAATAATTATCGTAATTGAATTCAGCCATTCATCACTTATTCTGTGTGCGAACAACAGATATGAAAAACAACGACTTTGGAGAACAGGAAAAAAATATATGAGTTCTCGTCTGACAACAAAAGAATAGTTATAATAACTTCTAATGAGTTTCCAGTTTTAGGTTTTCCACTCTTTTAGTGTTTCATCCGTTCAAATACTCCAACTATTTTGAACTTTTGTTTGATAACAGGGCTGTTGTCTATTCTGTTCTGAAGGCTCCTATTCTTTAGTCCTTTTCATTAGGGCTTAATCCGTGACTCAATCCATTACAGAATTACAGTTAAATTCTGTGTACAACACGTGCTGTCGATGTGTTTCCCTTTACTTCTTAATGATTGCGCAGATTTTTTAACAATTTTCTCAAATCTCTCTCTCCCTCTCATCAGTCACTCACTCGCACACACACTCTCTGGCAAACCCTCTCCACAAATATTAGAGGAAAAGCACTGCAATTCTGTTTAATTTAGAGACTTATCAAAACTTAATTGTATTTTTTAGAGGAGAAAAACGTTTTATTTTAGTATTGATTTTATATTATATTCATTAGATTTAATGTTTAACTTTTCTTTTCCTTTTGTTTTAGTTATTGATTCAAAGTCTGAAACATTTCTATATTTTGTGTTTTAGTATTTGGAAACGTTTTTATTTTTTTTTTCTCTCTCTCTCTTCTATTCTCCATCATCTATTTGTTTACCTAGGTTATTTTTACAATGAATTACTCAGGAATATTCTCAAGAGTGGGAAAAAGCAAAACATGTTTTTTTTCTAATATATTATATAAATATGTATTTTGTGTATAATATTTGAATATCAGTTCAATATTAAAAGCAAACGTTAAGAGAAACAATATTTTTCTTATGTTTTACTTTGAAAAGCAAACAATACTTAAGAAATGATTACAATTTGTTTTTCATTTATATATTTTTTTCTTATAATTCAATAGAATTTAAAATTTAATACAAACTAAAGAAATTGTATTGAGTTTTGTGTTAATACTGAGAACAAGTCATTCGTACGAATCATAATTCACTACTCATTCATTCATTTGTGAAAAAATCATAGCATAAGATAAGAAGTAATTTCTTTTGTTATAACAAATAAAATGAGTAAATAATAATTAATTGTTTGAAAGAGTGTTTTTCTTTACCTCCTTTTTTCTTAATGAACTCAAACCACAGACTTTGCGAATGGCTTTCGATATAAAACAAACTCTTAAAGTAATAAGAATTGAGTCAAAAGTCTCGGAGAAATAAATTTTATATATTTTTTTTATATTAAATCTCTTTATAATCAAAAGTTTGAAATCAAAGAGGATTTCAACGAAAATAAACTGAACTCTATTTTAATCTCTTGTTTTTCTGATTGAATTTTTGTGACACAAAACCTGCGATCAAATCTTTTTTCCTAATACTTTTGAAATAAAAAATTTATTGTATTTATTAGACTAAGAATAAAAGTGAGGAAAAACTCATATTCCCATTCTATTAGGAAAAAAGATCCTGGTCTTTTAGCCTAAAGGCCTGCTTTTCTTCATTCCAATTGTCGTCAATGTTTTCATAACACTCTCATTCTCTGATTCTCTGTCTCCGACATACCTTTCATAACACATACCAATACTCTTTGTGTGCAATAATTGTGTGTTTCTTCAAATTGTCTGATGTGTTGTTCCCGACGTATGCCTTAAGAGAATAGCGAAGAAAATTTAATGCCATCACTACTACTAACTGATAAAAAATAGTTTTTACTCGTTCAAACTCTGGTGTTTCTGACGGTGCGGTATGTCTAGTGTTAAGGTGTTGTTCAGTGAGTGTTGTGCACAGCATCACTTGTCTGTTGCCTCTTCGCACTGTTTTCCCCCCTTTCCTCTGACTGTCTTTCAATTTGAAAATCTATTGTTTTTTATTTTCTTTTTCACTGAAATACAGATAAATGTTATGAAAAGTAAGAAAAAGTGAGTGAAAAATGTTTTTTGTTGTTATGTTTGGAATTCAAACAAAATTTATTTGACTTTTTCTTCAATGAATACATTTTTATACAAACTTTTGATACATATATTAAAATGAAGACAACTTTTGGTTTTTACTATTCATTGGAGAGTTTTTATACTTAAAAACGTTAGTCTTATATACGAAAGAAATGATAAATTGTTTTCAATCTTCTTCTTAGTCTTCGGCTCTTATTTGAAAATCTCTGACTTTAATCTATCGATTTTCCAGTGAAAATAAATCACATTTCTCTGTAAACTAGTTCTTATACCCAGAGATAATCAATGAGTTTAAAGAAAAATGTTTTGACTCTTTTGCACAATAATTGAATAAAATTTTCTTATGTCTCTCCCTTTTTCAACAACAAATCTCATGTGTTTTTCATATGGAAAGACATTAACTATAGTCAGACATATCTATCAATATATCAATTGATTAATTGAAGGCTATTTTTCTTTATTTATATAATCTATAAATATATTCAATCGATTATTTTACTCAACAGAAATAAATACTAATTTTAAATTGAACTCACGTTTTGCTCTTAGACATACTTTTCCCGTCGTTTCCGTCTTTAAAAAAAAGAGTGAACCCAAAGACTGAGAAAATAATTTTCTCTTTTTCTCTCTCTTTCTTTTAGATTCAAAGTTAAAACAACAGATAATGTTATATAAGAAGAGTTGATGGAAACAGTGATCCCATTCTAAATACGTGTCTTATATACCAAACATCGGAAAGACGTGTTGTTTTCATATCGAGTTTGAGGTAAAAATAACACTTATTTTAATCATTCTTTGCTTCTAAAAATCTTTACTTTTGCTTTTGGTATGAGCAAGGTGATTATTTTAAAAATGACTAATTCAGTTGATACTGTACTGGCATATTTATTATCTTTTCTTTGAGCCAATAATCTATAACATATTTATATATTGAACAAGCTTAAATCAGATTAATTATATTGCTCTGATTGAACACTTAATATATGAGCAAGGTGATTAATTGTCAATGATTTAGTATTTTATCGGATATTATCTGATAAATATATAAAAATGTGCTAGCTTGATTAATTAATATCCTTGACACACTCCGTGGTCATGAGTACAGTGTGAGTCCATAATATTTTCACAAATGTTTATATCGGATACCGAAGAATACAAAAAAAAATGAACTGAAAAATGGTTCTCAACGGGAGCTCAACGTTTGTGCCATTGATTGATAAACTCTTTTTTGTTTTGATTCCTTTGGAGGCAAAAAATAGTGAGAAAATCAAAGTCAACAGCGGATGAAATGTTGAGAACACGGATAGAGATATAGCACTCAGAGTCAGAGATTGAATGGAAGAAAAAGAAAAGAAAAATTTCTCCGATGAATATAAAGATGTATTGAATGTGAAAACGAATTTTATATATAATATATATTCGAATGGAAATCAAGTATTTTCTTATTTTCAAAGATTAGATTTCAAACCAATTCTATGAATCTGTTGTTTCTATCCGTATGTGAGAAATAGTTCGTGTGTCGACTGTACGCCAATCCGCACAGAATTGAATTTTCTTGTGCTCAGGATTTTTCGCTTTAAACGATATTTATATTATTCTTTCAAAGTTTTTCTTTAAGTCCGGAGTCTTTTCTTATCCGTTTGTATAACACATTCATAGATCAAGAAAACAGTTTTTTCTTGTCTTTTCTTTTATAATAAATTGATTACCAGTTATACTAACAATTCTTTGCTCACATTTCATGTAGTATTTTGCACAGCATTTGTGTCTTTTCCTCCTTTCCTATTAAATTCTTCTCACATATCCAGACATTAAATAAATGAATTTCAAAAGATTTTTCTCAAAAAATACATTAAATTCTGTTTTTCTTAAATTTAGTGCAAAAAAATGTATTTTTTTGTTTTTGTTTATTGCATTCAATACAATAGAGGACTTAAATATCGTAAAAGTTATATGACTTAATCCCTTTTATTTTAATTAATTACTTTTTTTATGCCATTAATGTTGACATCAATTCATATGAAAATTGGATTTTATTAAAAAATAGCGTTTGTTTTATAAAAAACATTTGCCATAAAACTCACGAATCCTTTAGTTTTTGTGCCTTTTATTTGATTTTAATCTATAATTCATAGGATTTAAGTATTTTCTAAATTATATATAAAAATAGAAATCAAATTCAATATTTTATATCGCATTAAATGACATCAAAATTGCTTTTAATTTAATCTGACATCAAGTGATAAAAGTAGAGCTGAGAAAAATAATGTCAATACTTGAGGCCTGAGCTCAAGTGTTTTGGTAAAGTGTCATCACTTTTAGAGACAACAAATTTTCTATTGAGATAAAAGACGTAATGATATTTTGAATTTCATTTATGACTCTATCATATATGAAACGACAAAACCATATCATTGCTCATATGACTGCCATTATTCTTATGTTGACTTATTCTGTATGGATGTGCACAACACTCAGGACTATCGCGTCTGACCCCAACTCTCATCATTCATATAAGAATATGAGAAATTCATCTGAAAAACATATCACATATTGGACTGACTCTCGGCTATAATAATAGCCATCAAAAAAGTGTCGCCTTTTTTTGTGCACAACTACTCAAAAAGCTGTCAAAAATTGTATTCACTGAATGAAAAATATTATAATTTTATTCAATTTGTGCCTTAAGAGAAACACTTTAAAATGTTGCTTGCGCCAAACTGTTCCTTTCCGCTGTAAAACAACGAAAAAGTTTTATGGATAAAATATTTCCTTCAAATGGTTTCCTATAAAAATAAAAGTTATCATAAATTCAAAGAAAAAGCGGTTTATTATTATTTTATAATAACATTAATTCTCATTAAAACCATTTTCACTGAATTATTATGACTTCCATTAATTATTACTGTTTTGGCACAGAATAAGGAATATATCAAAGAATATTTTTTTTAGAACCAAAATTTGAATTATTATCCAAATTAGACGTAAAACCAATGATTTATGATTTGATATTAAATTCATTGCACTTATAAAATGTTTTTATGTGGGCAAGGTTATTTAGTGCTTATTATTTGAGTTAACGATACACTTTTATCTTGGAAAATAAGAGTACCATATTAAATTAATAAAAGGATATGGCTATTATTTCCAATAAATTTATTGCTCATAATTTTATTAATATAACGAATGAGAATTGAAAAATAAAATTCCAAGTTAAGTACCAAGGGACAAATGAAACGAAATCTCTAAATTCACTTAATTGTGTGCACATGAATCACACTATCATTTCATCGCCCAATAGGTTCTTGGAATATAAGCTTTGCTTTTATATTAGAAATTTGATATAAATAATGAAAATGAATGTGTGATTCAATGGAGAGTATGAGTGAGAGAGTGTGTGAGAGAGAGATAGAGAGGGAGAGAGAGAGATGGAGAGAGATTATGTTCTTGGATAGAATGTGAATATATTTTTACTTGAATATAATAATTGTCTCAAATGTATTAAGTTTCTGATGGATTTCTGGAGTATTCCATAAAAGACTTATTTTTGTGTCGTGAATGGTATGAAAGGTATCGAATATAGTCATCAAATTACAACCCTTTGGGACACTACTATTCACTGGCGAACAGTCATTATTTTTTGCGAAAATAAATTTATTCTGTGCCTTATGTGCATACAAAAGCACTAAACACTTAAGAGAGTAAAAACTTATGAAAGCTTAGAGAATGATGAGCCCATCCTCTGTATTCTGAGCGTTGAGACGAGTATTGGTTTATTTTTCTTTTGCAAAAATGAGTGAAAGAACACTAACTCTATCTTTTCTATAATTCTTCACTCGTTTTGATCTATTCATAAGTCCAGGCATTGATTGTATGTCGTGTTTATACATAAATGTATAGCCTTTTCTATTTATTCATTGGGCCTAAATTAAATGCTGCACATCATAAGCTTCAGTCCATTTCAGTCCCCCTTTCCATAGCATAAGAATCGCTGTGAATAGACTCAGAATTGACAGACAGAGCACTCAAAACATTATGTATATCCAGTGTTAGTGTTTGCAATTTGTATGATTCGAGGCACAAAACTTTAGTACAGTTTTCAGTAGACTTTGTGTTTCATTCTGTGCTCACTCCCAGCTCATTGAGTAGTACACCAGTGATTCAGTGCTGTGGCGTTAAAATGAGAGGTAATATCTCGTCAACGAATAGATTATTACTGTTTAAGTGATAATGCATTTGAATTGCAATCTCGTGTTTATTTGGGATCAGGGAATAGACTAAAGACGTGGTGCAGTGGCCAGGGCTTTACTCCTGCAACTATCAGTCCATCTGCGAATGAGAAATAAATGAGGGGCTCGTCTAACACAACCAATAAATCTAATTTCATAGCACTCACTCTTTTTGAGGTATTGCTATATTCGGTTACCGGAGTATTGAATGAGATTTTTATTTACATAAAACGCCTTACAGTCTAACGGCACAGAATAAGCACTCACTACT
The DNA here is from genome assembly GCA_034700165.1 of Galumnidae sp. Gr-Ori-00277. Classification (NCBI taxonomy): domain Eukaryota; kingdom Metazoa; phylum Arthropoda; class Arachnida; order Sarcoptiformes; family Galumnidae; species Galumnidae sp. Gr-Ori-00277. The sequence continues at coordinate 10,645 of JAQIXI010000826.1, read as the reverse complement.
GTATTTACATTGACTGCCAGTATTTGTTTTGTTAAAGCGAATGATATATTCACACAAAAAGAGATTTTTATATTTTTATCTAAAATCTAATTTTCAAAACTTTTATTTGCGGTTAAAAAATCTTTTTTAATGAAATGAATGAAAAATTTTTCTTTCTTTTGAGTAAAGAGTGGTTTCTCTGTTCCGCTATTTTGTATAATAAACTTCATATTCATATTTATTTCATATAAATGTAAATTTTTTCGCACAGAATTTTTGTTGAGGACTGTCTCCTCTTTTGCATCTGATAGTAGTGTTTCCACAACTATTTTAGTGCAAACATTGGAACGAATCGTCACTTTTCACACTTTAGTTTCAATGTTTGTCTTATCAGCAAAACTCTGAATAATATGCGTTAGAGTTTGAGTCCATATATTTATTCAGTAATCAGACGTGAAGTCCGTTTCCCTAATTTGGTGCTACAGTTCGTTCACATTTGCAAATAGAGTACAGCCTTTGCATATAAGACTAGTAGTGCCCAAACGAATGGTAAGTAAACAACTTTTTCCTTGGCTTTACGTAAATGTTGTTTCACTGCAACACTGCTGTGTATTAGGTTAGAGACGATTCACTTGCGCTGAATATAGAAAATTGTTGATTGTCCTTGTTCATTATATCTGTCTTTCACGTCTTATGCCCCGTTCACTAAAATCACGGGAGTATACGCTCTGAAAAGCGGTTTTCTATCATATTATATATGGTATGTTTTGATAGAGAACTCAATTCAATGGATATTATTTAAAGAGTGAGTCAACTACTCTTCTCTTCCTTTCTTTCACTTCTATTCTTTACATTGAATAACATCGCAATTGTTATGAGCTTTTTGTTGACGAGTGTCAGTCAATACTCTTAGAGAATCAGTCATTTTTTAGTACTAAATGTAATTGTGTTTAACATTTAATGACATTTATCTACGTTTCCATCACTCAAACAATATTTGGTTCCAAACATTTCACAAACATTTTTGTGTCTAAAATATTAATAATTGTTTTTTTTCAGACAAATTGTTTTTAAATTAATATTTTAATGCATTTTTAATCAAAAATATTTCACCAAATTTTTCCCCTTTTAAGGGAAATTTCAATAATTGTCGGAAATAGAGAACAAGCAACAAATATTTGGTCTTGGTTTATTAACTTTCCTTATCAATACTTTCAACAAAAATTAACATTTTTTCCAAAATGAACTTGAACATTTAGCCTTATTCACATCATTAGTCCAATTTTTATGAAAGAAATAATTTATGTCTCAATTTAAATATGCTACCAAGATCATTACCAATGTGATAATAAAAAGAATAAACGAGAGCATTCATTTTTCGTGTAAAACGTCTCCGAGCAATTAACTTAAGCTCAAAGTATTTTTCCTCGAACTCAGGATATAATTTATACACATTTTTAGTCAAATATGAATATTAAAACATTAGTTAATAGTGTTGTGCAGTGTTTGGGCCGCACTTCCCATCAATTTTCATATTATGTTTTACTCTATTTATTATAAAAAAGTGATATTCGGATCGTTTCGTGCCTTCATTTCCGTCAAATACCAGCGCCGGAGAGAAGAGTAGACATTGAATACAGAGTATACTATCCCTTCTCTAACTGATGTCGTTTACACGCATTCTGTGCCACAGAATATGCTTTAGTGTCTCATTTCCGGCACTGGTTTTGTTGGCCGACTCATCACATATTATATGCACTGATTTTTCTCTTATGTTGTGTTATGTCTTTCAATACATTCTTCGATGATTTACAACACTTTTGATTACGATATAAACCTGTAATTTATTATTGAAAGCATTCCTGAGAATTGACTCAATTTTTCGCTCATATATTACATGAAGTAAAGGATATATGACTTCGTTATTCGAGGATCTTATTCGAGGTATTTCTATAAAATGAAAATTAATTTTCAGTCTTAACTTTTAAGCACTGATTATATGAGAAACTGGTTTTTCAAATGAGTTTCAAATACAAAACCATTTGTTCCGCTATTTTTAACTTAAGAAAAAAAGTGTATTTTATTTTCCACAGTCTTTTGTTTAAGATCTGGTGTTTTAAGAAAACCTGTGCTTTCTTTTGGGCTAATATTTCATTAAATTGTGATTAAAAACAGGAAATCCATGGTTTTCATGTGGAAAATTGATCGATGCAATAATATATATATCCTGACCTTAATTAGTTAAAATGATAATTTCTGTACTAAATATTGAGAATTAGGTATTGTTTTAAAGTGAAACACATATTTTCCTCCAAAGAAATTGAAAGCTTTAAAAATACATTAAAAATGTATTAAAACCAGTGATTATCGGATTTAACTGAAAATTCGTTTTCTTTTTTGTTAAAAAAAAGACTTTTCTTCTGAATATTAATCGCTTTAATTATAATTAGTTGTAACACAAAAGTTCTTAATTTGAGTACAGAATGTGTGACAACAATAAGTGATTAGATTTTGGAATTTAATTAAGTTTTTCTTTAATTAATGTTTAATTTGTTTATTTCAACTGAAACTGTGATTTGTGTGCCTCTAATCTAAACAAAAGTGAATTTTCTTAATAATAAAGAGATTGATATCCAATTGGTTTGATTGTGTGCTATCCCTAATGTATTGGTAATTACTTTGAAGTCAGAGCACCTGCTCTACACAACCTTTCATCGTATTAATAGCTTTTGACAGCAAATGATTGGAAATATATATTTATATAAGTGTCGTTCCAATGACTATATGTCCAAATAAATGAATGTAAGTGACATTCGTTTCCAAATTATTGGTCTCTCCCTTCCTCTCTCACTCTTTCTCTTCCTCTCATTCTTCCAATTCTGGGTAACTTATAATTATATCTTATAATTGGTTTTCTTTCATTTGGTTCTCAAATATAAGTCATAATATCTATAATAAAAGCAATAAAAGTAATGATAATAATAATAATAATATCAATAATTTTGGTCTAAAGATTGCAAACAAAAATAGAAACACAAATATAATATCCTTTGAATATAGAGGTCTTTCGGTCATATATTTATCAGCAAAAAAACCTGTGCTTACAGTCAGTGTCGATAATTAATTGCTTTTGGCATTGTCTGAGGTTAACGGGAAATCCTAGTCATTACTGAAGGGACAGAACTAGAAAAACGTCTAAAAATACTCCTTTTAAGGACTCATTTCTATGACTCAATTACGTAATGCTTAAGGATTTAAATTGAAATCTTATTTTTAATGTGTTTCTCAATTTGATCCTGATTATGATGGAAAGGCAAACAGTTCTACTAAAAATAATCCCGTTTTTTCTGCACGACTATAAACAGGATTAACTGGTCTTTTCTCAGAGGAAACAGTTATGGTGTTTAGCCTTTTGTATAGCACTGACGCTCGACTGATGCCTTCAGTGACAGATCTGTTGGAACGTTATGTCCAGAGAAACGGTTAGTCAGCCACTGGTAACACATTTTCTTAGATAAGATTGAAATACAGTTTTTATGAATTGATTCTCTCCTTTCCTTACAATTTGTTTTTATCGCAACAAAACTACTGTTTGTTATACATATTTTTCTATTCAAACGTTATATTTATTAATATTATTTACAAAGCATTTGATATTCAATTTTGTTGGTAAACGCACTGCACCTGAGTTTTGATTTATTAAACAAAGTTTCAAAAAAACTAAACATTAATTTTATGAAAAGCCCTAAACAAGAAGTATGTCTTCAGTTGTTGTGTAAGAGACGATCGACAAGTCATAAGTCTTTCCCTATATTTTTTCGGTGAGTTTTCTTTTATCGGCCAAAAGAGTGACTTAAAAGTAGAGAAAAAAAAATCTATAAATTCTGAGTTTGTTATCAATTTTCAGTGAATTTTTATTCGACAAAAATAATCATTTTTCAGATTTTTATTTCTGTTTTGAGCTGATGCGCAAAAAAAAGTTTCTCCTCGATATTATACACTGTTTTATGTGATTCTGGTCATCAAAGAATGAAAATAAAATAAATTGTTTATTGCGATAACACTTTTAAATTGAATATAGTTTTTGAAAAATGTGTTCAACAGTCGAGTAATGTTCTAAACTTCTTTCTCTCTCTCTCTCTCTCTCTCTCTCTCTCTCTCTCTCTCTCTCTCTCTCTCTCTCTCCCCTTATCTTTTGATTTAAATCGATTTATCAAATGATTTAATAGCAAATCAATTATGAAATGTTGATGGAATCAAATCTTATTTTTGTTAAGATTTATTGTGAATTTTTCTGATGAGAAAACTTTTTTTCAAACAATAAATAAAATCTCGCGAATAATGTCATACAAAATAAATATCTATCAAATAAAGGGTCAAAAAGTAAGAAATCTTAATTAAATTTTGTCATTACTTTAAACCAATCATTTGTTTGAATAAAAAAAAGTTCACTAATTATTCCCAAATCATAAGAGATTTAATTCCTGAATATTGTATGCATTTTACAGATATTAATGAATGAAATATATTTGAAATTCATGTGTGAAATAAAGCACACGATTTATGTTTTACAATAGAATATTCTGTTCCTCTGAATAACATTTCGCAAACATAGAGAGGGGAGAGAGAGAGGGAGAGGGAGAGAGAGAGGGAGGGAGAGAGAGAGAGAGAGAGAGAGAGAGAGAACAATCAGTAGTCGACTACTGGTTTAGCAATGAATGTATGCAATTCTCAATTGACTTAAAGCATCGTTTGTGCTGAGCTTTGAGTGCTGTGCTATTGAAGCCATACTATTCTCATTTGTAATTTAGTTGAACTTTGAGTTGAGAAATAACCTTAAATTTGGTAACATTTTTGGCTCAAAGAGAGAAAAGATAGCAATATATAGAGAATATATAAGAGAACGGATATCCCAACGGGGGCTCACAACACAACAACCGTAGAAAAGATATTTCATGCAAAAGAGTTATCCGTATAACTCATTGCGAGCCATCCATCGACTATTCATCTGCTATTTGAAAGCCTAATGGATGTAAAGATACTTATTATGAAAGACTAGGACTTGTTGTCTCTCTTCAGTAGTTTCAATGTGGAAGTCGTCAATAAGTGTACGCCAGAGTTGTGCTGTTCCTCAATCTATTTGCTATTGACTTCTATCCAATACATTGATTCTTCATCTCTGATGCAATCAATTGTTGTTCTCTTCTCTCTATTCTTAAAGTATTCTTAGCCATAGCCAGGAATATATTATCCTATTGTCCTTTTTCAAAATTTAGACTCACCAAGCTACATTTCAAATGCTATAAAAACAAATCCAATGCCCTTATTTATCTCAATTTGTTAAAGAAGCATATGACCAAAGAAAGTGTCCTGTTTCATTTTTCTTAGAGTTTATTTGAGTGCAACACTTTCAAAGGTCATTTACCTCTTTGCGTTTGAGCTTGGCCATCTCTAGCATTTATATTCATTGTATTTATACCCGAATGAATTGTTGCACGCATTGCAGTCATCAAACATATACTGTTCTGTCCCTTTAGTTTCCAATTACTTCCTTTGCTTTAATGTGTGTTTCCCTTCGCTTTCTCTCAATTGGAATAAATTTTCTTTTCAATCGTTTTATAGATATATTTCTCTTAAGTTTATCCTATTTTTCAATCTTTGTTCAACATATTTTTATTTGGAATTATGTAGTAATCCTGGAAATATTCTAATCGTATGATTTATTATGACCATGTATATTTTTCCATTTTTATTAATCCTGTGATTTGAGTTCATTAGACTATGATTTGTGTGAAATTCACTAATTTTTAAGCAAATATTAGACTTCACTTATCAGAAATATATGATTTTTCTTTAATTTTCAATACGATATCACTTCACAACGTTTTATGATAAATGTCTGTTCATTCTGTGCAAGGATAACAACTATATGATCAGGATAACATTGTATTTTTTGATATTATGTATAAGATATGAGTAAATAAATTAATGTATTATTATTTTAGAGCATTAGTTAAACATTGGTGCTTGCTAATATTGCACTTAAAGCTGGTAATATTGTTGCTAGGGTACCCAAACTTCTATTTGTTATATTGTGTACATCTCTGACATTATTGTTTGCACTGAAGACTTAGAATTGAGGCAATCAATAGAGTGAACGAAAACATTGATTATAAACAGTAATTAAAACTGTCTGACACTTGAAAATGAACTGAACCTACAATTCTCTAAACAAAAGTGTCTCCGAACAGATATTTTTCAAACACCAAACTATTCATCAAAAAAGGTTTCAAATCATGACTAAAATTGTTAACAAAACCTTACAATTACCAAGGTGCTATTGCGAATATTAATACTATATTATTATTTTTTTAATGGAAAATTCCTAATTACCAAGCACAAACCATTAGAAATTATGATTTACAACCTAATCTAGATTGTGTTAATAAAAAAAAGACTATTATGGTAAATAATTAACCTGGTCATCCTACACGTCTATAAACTAATCAAAAAAAAAAGAAAATCTTTAACTAAAGAGTGCTATTAATAAAGCACTTCTCAATTCATCAATGAATGGGTTTCTTCCGTATTAACCATAAAAAGCGCTGAAAATTGTTTTCATAGTCAGTCCCTAAACGGAAGTCACTTTAATATTCATTTTAAGTGCCATTTGGGTCAAGTTCTTGACGTGTATTCCAGTTCTGTGCGGATAATCACTTCTATATAATATATATAAAATTGAAATACTTATAGAGAAGTGAATGAATTATATAATGAGATCTGGTTTTCCTACATTTCATGACTCTGTTGCCAATCCTTTTCTTCTTTATATTTTGAAAATTAGTTATATTTTTTTTATTATTAACTCAAAGGGGAAGAAAAAAAGGCTAACATTTTATTACTCGAAACCCAATTTCAAAGAAATTTCTTATTCCTCAGTTGTTTCGCTTATTTTAGATTTTGGTTTAATTTTTCTTAACTTTTGGTTCATTTTATTCGCTATACTTTTATCTCATCTAAACTTCTTTTTTTTATTTCTCTTAAATAAAAATAAATTTACAGAAAAATTGTGAGTAAATTATGGCCGAAAAAATTGGAGCAAATATTTATAATTTAAAAAACTCTAATAAAAAGCTGAATAATCTTTTATTAATAACGTCACGATTCACTATAATATAAGAAGCGGCAAGATCATTTTCATTTAAAAAAGGATCAAGATTTCTATGATTTCAATTGAACTGTCATATAATCAAAAGACTCATAAATCTGTGGTTCAGTTCATTATTCCTGTTATGAGTAGTTTTTCCATTATATTAATAATTGTCTGCATTTATATAATTCACTCTATTTTTAAAAATCTCTTTCAGATTATATGTAATCAACATTTGATTGATTGCTATCCATATCATAGAAAACATAATAAAACCTTGTCTTTAGGGGTATAGAAAAGTGCACTTAATATTTGCATTTGTGTTTAGTCAACGCCTCAACACTTTTTAATTTATGATTCAAAACGAAGAGGAATAAAGTTTTTTATTTTTAATGCATTTCTAAATAGACTTTTCAAACAGATATCGAACCGTTTCGATGATTTGCATAATAATTGATTTCTCTTTTCTTTTGTTCACTTCACTCAGGGATGGCTATGGGCTAAGAGTCAGGTCAAATGAAAAGGTTCTCTCAAATGATTTCTAAATTATAGTTAAAATGATTTATTCGAACAGAATTTTTTGTGAAAATCAATTTTCTATTTATTCTTAAAAAAAGTATATTTGCAAGAATACTTAACTTAACTTGGATATATTAAATTTGCCATGTTAATATGCCGTTATCGACATCCCATTTAACATTTATTCTAAACAGAAAATATTCAATTCAAAGTAAATTCTGGTCTCTCTATAAACTTGTATTTTCTTTGTTGAAAGGGAGAGCCCTTTCTCTTTTGGCATCGATTTAACGAAAAAATCAAATTTCTCTCTACTTTTCACTCAATTTTATTTTTTTTCGATCAAATTTATCGACTTTTTTGTGAAGTAATTCAGTGAATACTTAAAGTATTTCTTTCGTTACAAAAAAATATATATAAATATATTTTTTTCTCTAAAACTTCTACTTTAAAGTCGAATATAATAAACAGAGGATTGACTCTAAAACTTAGAGACACAAATCCATATTCCAGGGGAACGGGTGCTCACTATTATATATAAATTGATCTAAAAGGGAGGGAAGTGTTGCTTCCAAGATAGAGAATGTAATAGTTTAGTCAATCTCTTTATTGAACCAATTTTTATCCATTATGTGGAGGAAATGCATATTCATTCATAACTGTTGTGAGAATACATTAACTGTTTTTCTTCTTATTTCTCCACTTCTCTTCTCTTCTCTTCGACAGTCATTCACTTTTTTCAGACCAACAAAATAAATGGTAAATCAATTTGAAATTTATTATAACGAAAGGGAGAGCGAGTGGGTGAGAGAGAGAGAGAGAGAGAGAGAGAGAGAGAGAGAGAGAGAGAGAGTCTTGCGATGTAAAGTCATTCTCTTTTTTTGTACGTCAGAAATATCTAATAAAAGTGATGTTTCCTATTCTTTGCGATCAAATGGTTATTATAAATATGAGCCTGAGTTAGGTCTCACCTCTCAGTGTGTGTTAATATGCATTAAATTTAATGATTTACGCGTTTCTCATGCGATTCAAATAAATTTATATCATTTTTCTCTATTATTTTTTACTTTATTCTACTTTTTTTTCTATCATCAAATGGGAGCTAAAGCTAATATAATAATGTTGTGCACGACATCCCTGTGCTATGCATTGCATGTGTTTATGTTTGATGTTTGTGTTATATTCTTTGAAAAATATATAACTGATATTCATATACAGAGTATATAAGAAATAACTACAAAAAAGCGGAGAAAAACATATTTATCTCAATCGCGAAAAATAGGCAAAACCCCAAAGAAAACGGTTTTTAATATAACAACGAAAGCAAAATAAATAAACACAAAACAGTTGTAATATTTTTCTCTCATATTTGTTGTATAGACTCAGAATAAGAATAGCATAAAATATATATAAAAAACTGATTTATGAACTGAGAAAGTATTAAATGATGAGAAGATATATGAGATGAGAATAAGAATCATTTGACAAATGAAGCAAAAACTTATCCATTAATGGTTAAGAAGAATGAGTGGACTCGAAAAGTAGTGCTAAAAAATTCGTTTATATTAATACTGATTTATATGAAGAGTGTTCGACACATTAGAAATAGCCTTTCCGTTAACATACGAGTTATGCCATTCTCTAAGTTCTGTATGTATTTGTTTTATGGCCTCCAATATTGTGAACCCAATGCCATTAACTTTTTATATTTTGTCAGTAATTTTTTTGTGTTAGACTATAGTCACTGTCATTCGTTGCTATCCGTCATATATTTCGATATTAAGAACTTAATCATCGAATTGTTTTGTCTTTTTGTTTAGTTTAGTTTTGTTTGAATATCTATATTATGGACAGTCATTGACCTAAAGATTACTGTATTTATATATATTAATAAGGAATGACTTTTAGATCAATATTTTTACAGTAATTTAACAGAAAAGATATGACTGTTTTTCCACTGAAGAAACGACTTGTTTTTATTGTTGAATAAAATGGGAATAAATATCCAATAATTGATGGATGCCTTCAAAATGCATTCATTTATGAAATTCAACTAAACTTTTGTATCGCTTTTTTTGTCAACAAATTTATTTAAATTTATTTCTAAAGAAAAAATAAAACGTTTAGTAACAAACATTTTATTCCTGGATAAGTTTGAGTTTGAGTTGACTCGATAAAAGTTACACGTATTTAATGTCAAGTGCTCTACTCATAATCAAAGTCTTCAAATAGTTTTCAGTCACGTCTTTAGAGTAAAAGTCTGTGAAAATTATCATCAATTTTGTTGTCACCACTTATTGACTAAATCTTTATTCAGTGATTGGTTTTTCCTTATTTACAATAGAAATCTTTTTCTTTATTCTGTGCTCAACAACTGAATCAGTACCAGTGCTCTATTCTCTATTTAGCATCAGATATGAAAAATTGATTGCAAAACGTTATTCCACTGTTTTTTTCTCTAATAAAACGCCGTATATATCATATCAGAGAAGTTTGTCGTAGATATTATTCACTTTCATTTATAATAACTTTAAGGCGAAGCCATTCTCGGTATTGTACTCTAAGAACTATACTGTTGTCATCTATTTTTTTGTTTCCAATACCTCTCTTATTCTGTGCGGAGAGTATGGACATAGCTTTGCTGATAAATGTGTATAACTAACGCTATGAGAGCCGATATATAACTGATGTCATAGATTTTTACCAAATAATTCACTGATAATAAATGAATGCCAAACAGTATTAGGTTTTCACTGAACGACTGTCGACATAACAAAATCGCTAACAAACAGTAGAGATGTTCTCAAACCAAATAAAAAGAGTAAAACTTTTTTTCGCCTCTTCTTAGCCATTGATCAAACAATTCCTTTATTAAGATAAATAACATTATGTTTTTCTTACTCTTCCCTATCCATTGGCTCAACATCTCATTCATATCCAAACAATCTCTCTCTCTCTCTCTCTCTCTCTCTCTCTCTCTCTCTCTCACGCACTCACTCA
>JAQIXI010000825.1:0-17986 GCA_034700165.1 Galumnidae sp. Gr-Ori-00277 | reverse complement strand
ATCGAATTTCGGTAAATAAATGTCTTAAATCGATTTTTGTTTATTAACCGCAAATACTTTTGACGGATACCAAAAATGACTAACACTTCTGTTTTTTCCATTTTTTGCTTAAATACTAATTAAAAGTTATGTTATTATATATCGTTTTAAAGATGAATAAATAACCTTTAATTTGATATATAATTTGATTAAATTAAAACTTTTATAACGGAGTAAATTAAATTACAAGTTTGGTGTTTATGTTTTTAAGTGAACGGCAAATACTTTTGAGGGTTAGTGTACATATTTTAAGAGATTTTTTTTTCAATTTTCAATGCTATCATATTATGATTCATAATATGATTCACTAAATTTGAATATAATTTGTCTCAGCTTTATATGCAAAGAGTCTTATTGTATTTTCGGGGTAACTCATTGGGAACTCCTCTTTTATATAAACAATTGTAAACAATTGTGATAAAACTTGTATTGAAAATCTATGAAAAATTGAGGGGAAGTTTTGCGTAACGTTTATCGCGAATGAAGAGTCCACTCATTTAAACTTTATTTAAATACCAGTTCTTCAAAACATTGAACTCACAGTTGTCTTACTTTTTGATGTCATCTCTAATAAAACATTTGTTAAATATATTTTTAATTTTATTTATTTAAATTAAATGTCTTTTTGATAATTTTATATATTTTTGTCACAAATTCAGGTATTGTCGACATTTGTTTTCATTCTTAGAGATAACTAATATTTTATTCATTTCTAAATGATTTGATAAAAATCTCTGATTCACTTCAAAATCATTGAAATGACGTTAAGTTTTAAAAATTTTATTTAAAAAAATATATAAATAAAAAGTAATAAAGTGTTCATAAAATAATTCATAAGTGAATAAAAGTCACATTTGTTTAAAAATCGTAAATTCAATAATTATTTTTAGAAGTTAAGACAGTTTTAAACTTATGTACAAAACACTAAAGTTTTGATAAATTGATTAAATTGTACTTATTGGTAAAATTGAAGAATGGTCAATTCAAAGGTTTGAATTCAATAGTAATCCTTGAATTCAATGTAATAATTGTCTCAATTCTTCACAATATTGTAAAGAGTTGTCAGCCTTGTATTGGACGTGAGATTTACCTCTAATTAGTTTCTATTTAACTCGTCTTCAGATTTTCAGTCATTTTTAAGTCATAGGAATTTAAACGTCTTCTCAACTCTAAGTTTGTTATCACTGGAAATATAATTCTAATGGTATTTAATTTCCAATAATTATATTAATATTAATAAAAAATTAATTATTTTTTTATATATTTTAATTGAAGACAATATTTATAATGTCTTCAATTATAAGTTTGAGTAAATTTTTATTCTACTTAAGTAATTAGGTGAAGGGTAAAATTTACCTCTTCTTTCATATTTATTAGAAAATATAACAAAAGAAAGGGTTAAGTCTATCCACCGGTAGTTAACTGAAGCGAATCCATAAGTTTGTTGACTGAATGTCTTTAAATGCAATTCTTTTCTTCGATATTATATTTGAGTCAAACATTTGTTTTCACAGTTTTTCAAATTATTACTGATTTGTAATAATTATCGCTTTTCTCCCATAGATTTGTCTCTAAAATCAACTCTTTTTCAACAAAAAAGTGGGAAAAAATGGATAATTTAATACTTATTGCAATAAATTTAATAATTTTAATGAATACTGTCTCAAGTCATGAGTCATCGTTTCAGTCGATTCAAGACATCGACAATCACTTACATTCTGACCAAATCCCGCCCCCAATCTCTCAGCCAAGTTATGAAGAAATAAGAAATAAATTGTCACAACTCTTCGCTTCTGAGATCGATAAAGACGACGACGGATTGGCCACAGTTTCAGAATTGAAGAAATGGATAGAAGTGGTTCACAATAAACTTATTGCCGATAATATCGAACAGCAGTGGTCTTATTATCGACCAGAAGTCCAAGAAGTTCACAGTTGGGAGGGTTATGATCCCGAACGCAAAGAAGTACTTCATTGGGATCATTATGTAAATATGACTTACCCGGACAATATTCTTGAAGAGGATAGTTCTGACAATTCTGATCCCAATTTCAAAAATATGAAAGTTATGTATAAAAGAGCCGAAAGGCGCTGGAAATTTGCCGACAGAAATGGTGACTCAGTTCTCGTTAAAGAAGAATACAAAGATTTCGTTCATCCGGAAGAATCCGACAGAACTAAAGAAATATTAGTGGATGAGGCCATGGAAGACATGGATAAAGACCAAAACGGAGAAATAACTCTCGAAGAATTTATGGAACACATTAACGAAATGAGTTCTGAAGAAGAGAAGAGTGACCCTAACTTTGCGCAGGTATTTAACAATTGATATCTATTTCTAATTAATTTTTAATTTTTGATTTTTGATGTTTAGGTTCAACAAAACCATTTCACCACATATTTAGATAAGAATAAAGACAGTGTTCTCAGCAAAGAAGAACTCAAAGAATGGTTGGTTCCAGCATATGATAAACACGAGGCCGAGTCCTGGAGACTTATATCTGTTGGCGATCAGAATCACGACGAGAAACTATCTAAAGAAGAACTGCTCGAAAGACAGGAACAATACTTAAGTCTAATTCCTCCAGAATTCTGGCATCGATTTAATAATGATGTGACGACTAATCCTTCGATTGGATCCCACGACGAGTTCTAAACAAATAAAAACTCAATTATTAAATGATTTTTTTAATGCTTAAAATCTGCTAAAAATGCTCTAAAAATTGAATTTAAAATTCAGAACAAAAATTAATTTATTATTAATTTTAATAAATGACTTTTGTTTATATCAAAATCACTTAAACATATTTTACTTCAATTATATCAAAACTTATAATAAATTATTCTTTTTAGAGAACTTTTCTTTGTTTAAAATATTATAATTTTCATATATTAATCAAGCACAATTTGGATTTATTGAGAGTAAAACTATAAAAGTTTATGTAAACGTCTAATAAGTGTTTAGTAATAACTTATTATTTAAAACTTGGTCCAATTCATTGATATATTATTCACAGATACCTTATATACAAATTTTAAATCCAGATATTCGTGTAAAGGACTGACCAAATGATAAGCAATTATTGTTATATTTCTGTTAAATTGACAAAATACTGGACAACATGGTCATTTTACAATATTAGGAATGAATTAGGAATTTTGTATAAAACTTTAAATTTTATATCTATTGATATATTCATAGTTCACATAAATATTTATTATTTCAGTTTTTAATAACTATTTTTAATTATTTTCGACTAAATAATATTAAACTCATTTTTGAATTTCCATATAAACCATAATTTGTGAGAATTAATATTACATATAATTTAATGAGTTTTGTATTAATTGTAAACTAATTGATTGTAAACTCTGGCGATAGTCAGTAAAAACAAGAATTACTTTAAAATGTGAGTCAATTTGTTAGTCGAGTAACTTCACTAAAATTGCAGTAATTTTGGAACCTTATATCGATATCTCGGAAACATTACCGTATTTTTAATGAACTCCGTCTGCATTCTCATAGTTTTTCTTTCTGTTTACATGTGACCATGTCACATTTATTGTTAGCCATTCGCCATAAAGAATTTACAGAATTTAATTCTTATTAATTAATTAATTAATATTTGAGTTCATTTTATTCAATAAATTTGATAATTAGATAAACATATAATTAGAATTTAGTATCGGAAAAAAGAGCAAATTTGGAGCCCTTTAAATTTGCATTCATAAATATAATTACCAAGTTCATTTAAAATATATACCCTTTAATAATCTTTCATATATTAATAATTTCACCTTTCCTATACGTTGTTTAATGATCAAAAAGGTAAAGACCAAGGCTATCTCTATGTCTATAAAAGTACAAATAATTATATTTTTAATTCAAAATAATTTCTAATTTTCTACATTATATATATTGTTGTTACTTTTACTTGCTCATATTTTTATGCGCCCATTTTAAAAGTTCCTATCTTAAATTAGAATTTACTTAAAAATTACATTGGTTTTGAATCTACTATGTAATTTTCATCCTTATTAAGGGAGAGTACTATTGAACACAGGGGTCGCCAGGAATCCCACAAAAGTTCTTCAGAATTAAAATCTTTAGTTAAACTGTTGGAGATATACACCAATGGAGATATGTATAACAATTCAATAATTTTAATAAATGAATACTTTTTATTAATATTCAGTAAAAGATTTACAGATTTAACCCTTTATTTAGTTTTCAAATACTTTCTGTAATTAACTGAATATTAGTTCAGTTAAAAGTAATTTTCATAGAATACATAATTTTATTGTTTTTTAATTTATTAAAATAGTTTGAATACCATTTGAATACATTAATAATAACTTAAAAGTTAATTGAGAGCATCAAAAGTATCAAAAGTTTGAAACGAAAATTCATTTTATTTTCCAAATTAATTATTTAAAGTATTAGTTGAGTGCAACCAATAATTGCGTCAAAATTCAATAAAACCTGATTGTGTGGAACCGGATTATATTCAGAGCGAACTTAAAAATTTCTTAATTGATTTCCAAAACTAATTTCTAAGTTAAGGATGAAATTATTTGATGCCATTCTCTGATGAGAATCAGTCCTAAATTACTTCAATAATTGAAAGACTAAATATCCCGAAGTTTTGCCCAAAAAAAGAGAAAAACATTTACATCCGCTTTAATTAATGAAAGTCAAAGTTCAGGATTTCGTTTGATTTTTATTTTGATTTCTTAAAAATAGATTTTTTTGACTCAAATTTTTTGATTTAAAATTTTTAGAAATACTAACATCTGTTGATCGGTATTTATCACAATTTTACTCATATTTATTGAAAATAAGTTGAGTTCAGATTATATTCTGAGTGGTGGGCCTACGTCTGATACAGGTATACAGCAGTACCTGACCGAAAATGCAAATGTCAAGTTTAATGCCTGGGGCAAACCCTCCCGACATTTCTCTTCTTAGAAAAAACGTTAGAAATACGAGTTTTGACTACAATTATGCACTGCATCTGAGTTTGGACCTCATCTAACAGTTACATAACTTATACGAAACTTGTCGTTCACTTTTCATTGACTGCCAACAAGTTTTTATTGAACCGAACCGTTGTCTTCAGTTCAATGACCTCAACATTCAAATGCCTTCTGAACTTCAAAACCGATAGATTTCAATCGACCAAAATTTTCAGTCAATTTTAGCTCAAATTTTACTAAAAGTTTTATTTTAAGAAAGTTTTTAAATTTCTTTAATTATTTTGGAATAATTTTTTGTCAAAATTAAAGATTAAATACAGTATTAAATCAATAAAAGCAGACATAAGAGTCATACATATCTTTCTCTTTAATGAGAAAATGCTGTCAATTCTCGATATAATTATATTTATATTAATATTTTCAATTAAATAATATAACATTGTAGAAATCTCAATGCATCCTGGTAATAACGATTACTTATTTAGTATAACTAAAATCCCACATTTGTTATGAATTCCTTATTTGTTATTTCCTTTCTTCACATACATGTCTGTAACATTTGTGTTACCATGCATAATTCTTTCAGTATATATCTTTTATTGTGCGTACTCAAAATGATCTGACCTTTATAATTTTTTAGATAAATTTCACCATTCATACTAGATAAGTCATCATTATTATCTAGTATGAATTTTTATATTATCTAGGTTCTAAGTTCTAGTATGCATTGGAATTCCTGCAGTTTTATATTACTTAATGGAAAATATTTGTAAATTTATAAATATAATTATATCGAGAAATGACAGCATTTTCTCATTTGAGAGGAGAGACAGACATATGACTCGTATGTCTGGCATTTTGTGGATTCAATACTCTATTTAATTTAATCTTTAATTTTAATTAATTAAAAAATTGTTTGATTGGGGACATAATATATCATAGATTGAAGTTTAAGAATAGAAATGAAAGAAATGTTTAGAGAAGTGGTTAGAGAAGAGCCTAATTCAGAGCCTAATTCAGAGAATAAGGACTTTCGAAATAAACTTTTGTTTGACGACTATTATAGAAACGAATGTTATTTTGAATAATAATTAAAATAATATAAACAGAAGACAAATACAATTGAGATTTGTGTTAATGGGACAGAGGCTCTACTAATTGGTGAACAATTAGTGTTTACCAAGTTGCTCTTTCTGTTGCTCGAAAACTGGTCTAATTTATGTTAATATGATTTTTAATTTATTTTCATTTTCTTATTTTCTATAAAAACACAGAAATTTAAATACAATTTCTTTAAGCAAAAGAGTTGTCAAATGTCTGACTTAAGACACTTAACGATTAATTTTTTAATGAATAACTCAACAAAAAGTGATCTAAAAAACAATAAACCATTGGATGTATTGCGACAAACAAAACAACATAACAAACATTAGTCAAATTAGCCCAAACTGTTCTGACAAGTCTGTACTTATCACCGAAGATAAGCAGTTCAGACAAACTAAGAATATCAGTAAAAAACAAGTTCTGACTCAATAACGTCATAAACATTCAAATTTCTGTATTCGCTTTTAAATCTGACAAATATATTGACTTTATATAAGATATTTTCATATTTTGATCTAGCAACTTTACTAAAATTGTTTAATCTTTAAATAAAATTATTATTTCTTAAAAATGGTTTTAATTTTTTGAAATTAATATTATATAAAACTTTAGAAATAATTAATAGTTTGAAGTGATTGTAATAATTAAGGTATGAATCGGGTGTTCATATGGTGTTCATATGGTGTTCATCTGATTTTCCACGTTTTCAATGTTTGTTTACATCGAATACCGACTTTCTAGTCGTTGTCGGTTTTGTGAGAACCGGTCCGTCTGAACCTCTTGCTCTTCACAGCATTTTTACCGTTACTCCAATGCATGACTTGTTATTAATGAATGAAAGTTTTAAATATACCAAAAGTCGGTTCTTATGCTGAAGGCATACTTCGAACTTGTATTGAATAACTTCCTGAACTTGAAATAAGTGTAAAGATAGCGCCGCGTCTTCTCTCTGCGTTTAATTAGGTTAAAGCATTCCTAAACAACTGAGCATTTTTTTAGCACTACTCAATTTGTTGGGAACTAACGATGAGTTTCTTCAAACAACTTCGTCTTCTTCTGAGACAAAAGATTTTACTGAGAAAACGACAGCCAGTAATCAATGCTTTGATTTTTAAAAATATTTTTTTGTTGAGTTTTTGAAACTAATTTTTTTGTTTGTGATGACTACAGACAACATTGATTTTGGAACTTTTTTGGCCGGCGCTCGTCTTTCTGGCCGTTTTCACAGTTAGACTACAATTCCCATCAGTCAATCGCCAAACCTGTATGTGCTTTCATTTTACCTTATTTTGGATATCGTTCTCCAAAGGATCACAATTTTGATTCAATTTTGAAAACTCCATTAATTAGGTTTTTATAACTCGAAAGCCCTTCCGAGTGCCGGATCTGTGAATTTCTGGCAGTCGCTTGTATGCAATGTTGATAACCCCTGTATTAACTCAAGTGCTTATAATGAAATTCCACACTATCCTAATGCCAGGTAAGCAAATATAGTTATACACAAAACTTAACTCTAATAACTTTTGTCTGACACAACCATAACCATAGCCTACTTTGAATAATAGCTTCTCTTATATAACAATCGTATGCCATTTGGCCATCCCTTCTAATCAATGACTTTAAATAGACTTTTATAGCCTGAAAATGATGTGCAAAATCTTAGTTCGCTCTCAATTCATAGGTTTCATAGATTTTTATATTAACTTCAATACAAAAAACTATTTAATCAAAAATTAAGTAATAAATAAAATAAGATTTTATTTATATATTTTTATATTTTTAAAACCTATTCATAACATAAATATAATAATCAGAAGTTTTATTAAAAATTAGTTTAAAAACAGTTAAAATCAGAGTTTCAAATAAATCTAAAAACTATTTAAATTTTTAAATTATTTATATAAAAGTTAATTAAATTTATTAATACTTTAATATTTTATTTAAATATTTATTAATAATGAAAATCACTTAAAAGTTAGTCATTTTAAAAATATTTGAGAAATAATTAAATGAATTTTAGATTTTTAAAACTTATTATTTTGAAGAATAAATGTTTTCAATCTATTATCCTGGTCTTTCTTTTTATCCTGGTTTTCCTTTCTTTCTCTCCATTTATCTATTAATGAATTTACAGTAAAAATCATTTCTTTTCAAAAGACTTTTCATAACTTTGATATCATTAATCCAAAAAGTATTCAATTGGCGGTAAAAAAAGAGTTTATTAAAAGACTACGTCTGAGAGTTGACAAACATTTGATTAGTATCTATGAAAAAATATGACAAAATTATTAAAAGTTTTGCAAATCAAGGATTAAATACAATGACATCATTCCTAATGATATCAAAGTTATGAAAAGTTTTGCTAATCTTTTGAAAAGAAATGATTTTTATTGTATATTAAAACTTAATTTAAGTGATTAATAGAATTCGACAAAAATAGAAATAATGACATAAAATATGAGATTTTAATTCATTGAATATCCATTCAATAGAATCCATAAACTGGTGGAACAGTTGTCTCCATTAATAATCGATAAGAATGTGACGACAATTGTTCGCGATTTGCCGAAAGGCATTCGACTGATCGGCACAATTATGGACAGTCTCTCACATTCAACAGTGAGATCACAGGAAAATGAGTTTCCTTTAATGGGAGAATCAGAGGACGAAAAATTCAAAACATTTCGAAATAAGTCTTCGCGAAGCAGTAAATCCATGGAAGGCTTAGAACTGTTGGCTTTGACTCGAATTCATTTACAAAATTCTGATATTCGTTCGGCACTGAATAGTTTGAAAGCGGCCGCTAAAGCCATTCCTCACATTAAAGGATTTGTGGCCAACTTTTCTGCTTCTCTTGATTTAGACGAAGAATTGGATAAATTAGATCTAAGGGGAGATCCGTTTGAAATATTGGGCTGTAAGTCATTAAGTCATTAATTATATTCATTTATTACTTCAATTAAATGATGTGTTTCAGCGCCGCACTCCTCAACTATTTTGGGTAAACTAATGTGCGGCCAAACACTGCCGGCCCTCACAAAAGAAATGCAACTCATGAAAGTTGTTGTTAAAAATCCAACTATTAAAGAGTCAGATACGGCAGCATTACCAAGTCAATTTTGTCAACAGGGATACAGACAAATCATGCAAATGCAAGGGGGAGCTGTGATCTGGGCATTTCTTAAACCAATTCTGGCCGGAAAAGTTCTCTATACACCAAAAAATGAATTGACGGACACTATTATGTCGCGAATGAATAAAACCTTTGCTTTTATGTCCGAATTCGCAGATGTTTTACACTCTTGGGCTCAGACTATAAGTAGTTTAGAAAAGTTTTATTCTGATCCAAATGCAAACCAAAGACTCAGAAGTCTAAAGCATTTTATCGCACAATTTTTGGGCCGAGAATTTGAAGGACTTTTAGAAGACGTCGAGTCTTTCAATTTGATCGAAAGGTTGGCCAAATCGGGAGGAATATTAGGTTTAGTTCGTTTGGCCGCTAATATCGCACAATGCGTTCATTTAAATCGTTTTATTGGACTTCCAAACGAACTCGAATTAGAAAATATGGCGCGAAAACTAACCAAATCTCACGAATTTATTGCTGGAATCGTTTTTAAAAACTCAAATGAAATGGAAAAATATCCCAAAAAATTACCAAAAAATTTCGAATATAAAATCAGAATAGATATCGATTTCGTTCCCTCAACGAAGGCTTTGAAATCCCGAATTTGGGAACCGGGACCCAGAGATAACTATATCACTGATTTGGGATATTTTAAAGGATTCGTTGAAATACAAGAAATGATAGACAGAGCCATTACCTCTTTGTTAATAAATGATACAAAACTAGCGATCGAACCCTCCATTCATTTACAACAATTTCCATATTTGTGTTATGAAATCGATAAGTTTGGAAACTATATCCGGGCCCTCTCACCACTCATCACAACTATAGCCTGGATTTTCTTAATCGCGTATCTGATTAGAGAACACGTTCTCGAAAGAGAACTACATTTAGAAGAAGTGCTTCGTGTGATGGGCCTAAAGCCAGGAGTAGCATGGACAGCCTGGTTTCTCATAGGATTCATAGTTATGGCTTTCGGTACTTTTTGTGGAATTGCAATCCTCAAAATGGGAGGTCTTATTCCTAATACAGATTATGTTTTGTTGTATTTATTCTTTATGTCATTCTGTTTATCACTTTTGATGTATTGGTATGTAATCAATGATTAATTCAATACTTTATTTATATTTAATGATTGAATTGTTTAGTTATATGATGAGCGCCTTCTTTAAAACGGCGACCATTGCAGCCCTTTCGGGAATTGTTGCATATTTGGCATCATTTCTGCCTTTTATGGTTGGAATCACTTTAGAAAATGAAATGACTTATGTCCACAAAGTCTTATCTGTAAGTCTTTGCACTTCTCTTTTGTTAACGAATATTCTTTAAGGAAATCCTTAAGGAATCCTTTGAGGAAATGTTATAAAAATCTAATCAATAATTAAAATATATTTTCCATAAAAAAGTAATTTCAATGATTTTCTCTTAAATTTTTTCTTTTGATTTGAAAATTCTTTAAAAATCTTTTTTTTAAAATAAAACTTATTTAGATTTTATGTTATGTTATGTCATATAATTTATTTGGTTTTCAAATATTTCTGAATTCATACAAATAATGAAATCACTTTAAAAACATTTTTAAACTCTTTATTTAAATTTTCCAAATTCTGAGATATGGGTATAAAATTTATGCTATAAATCATAACCTATGATTCATAGGTCATTTTTCCTATGAACATTGACTTTTAAATCTAATCTTTTAAAAGGAACTTGGCATATATGTAAAAATCATATCAGAATTTGTAATTTATATAAATTTACTTTTAGAGTCTTTAAAATTCCAGTAAATTTATATTGAATTTTTGTCATATATGTTAGCAAGCTCACATTCCAATTGAAAGATTAAATAAATTAAACACAAAAAGTTTTATTTGGTATAAATCTCTTAATTTGAATCTTTTATTTGTAGTGTTTTTCGATGTCGACTGCATTTTGTTACGGAATGATGTATTTGTCCCGATTTGAGGGTATTTTCCAATCATTTATTAGAAATTAATTATATTTTTAATATGTATTATATGTTTGAAATAAAGTTCAAGGGGTAGGAATGCAGTGGACAAACCTATGGCACAGTCCAATGCAAGCGGACACTATGAATGTGGGCACAGCTATAATAATGATGTTAATTGATTCGGTACTCTATTGTTTTATTGCCTGGTACATTTCACATGTCTGTCCCCGTAAGTTATAATTTGAATATAAAATAATCTTGATACTTAATATTGATAATTAAAGCTGGCAACAATGCGCACAGACACCCTTGGTATTTTCTCTTTACTTACAACTATTGGTTCTGTAATTTAAATAAAAGCAAAAAAATTGTTAATAAAATGGACGGAAAACTTAACCAAAACGGAAAGATAATGAATGGCAATCAGTTTAGGAATGGAAAAGTTGGCACAAAGTCTGCAAACAAACCTGGAATTCAATTACAGGGACTATACGTTATATTCAACGCCAGTAGTAAACACGGAAAACATGTGGCCGTCTCTAATCTGAGCCTCAGTTTAAAAGAGGGACAAATCACTACTTTATTGGGCAGAAACGGAGCCGGAAAGACCACTACAATCAACGTCTTGACCGGACAATTGCCTCCAACAGCCGGTTCTGTTTATATTTATGGTCATCCGGTGCCAGAAGAGTTTCTTCAGGCCCGTAAACTTCTGGGATATTGTCCACAATATAACACTCTCTTCAATGATATGACAGTTAGAGAACACTTACAGTTTTATTCGGATTTAAAGGGTTTACTCAATGACGACGAAATAGAAGATGATATCAATAATATGCTGCACAGCACAGGTCTTTGGCATTTACAACAACATCTCGTCCGACATTTATCCGGTGGTTTACAGCGACGACTTTGTGTAGCCCTGGCTTTCGTTGGCGGCAGTAAACTCATCATTTTGGATGAGCCCACGTAAGTATCGACCCTTTAATTCAGTTGAATTAATTTGTTAATCAAAGGGCGAGTGTCGATCCCGTCGCCAGAAGAAGTATTTGGGATCTGATTGTTCAACAAAAACAAAGCCGAACAGTGCTTCTGACGACTCACCACATGGATGAGGCAGAGATACTAAGCGATGAGGTGGCTGTCATTCATAGGGGAAAACTACTTTGCATCGGATCACCACTTCTTCTGAAAAGCAAATATGGATGCGGTTATCAGTTGACGGTCTCTCGTCAGGGATCAGATGATGGCGATAATGACTCCGGACGTTCATCTAATGGTCCGACAGAAGAGTCAAGTGATGTCGAAAAACTGATGGCATTCACGAAATGTCTTATTCCAAACGCATCATTTGTCGAGGATTATGGCGGAGAAGTTATATTAACACTACCACAACACGGGGCTTATGGCAGTCCACACGATTACTCCACTTTCTTTAAATGTCTGGACGCAAATATCCATGCCTTAGGTTTTGGCAGTTATGGGCTCACGAGTACTACTCTTGAAGAAGTGTTCCTAACTCTTTGCAATTTAGAGGAATCAAATGTTCCGATAGAAACGGCAAAACTGGCCGTCGCCCGAAAGTTTAGTCATCCTTTAAATGGTGAAGAATGCAGTCATGACATACGTATGCAATTGGATCCAACGGTACACACTCTAGACTGGACGTGTCCTCAATTGGTCGGAGGAATTCATTTAAAACTGAAACAGTTGTCAGCACTTCTTAATAAGCGCTTTACTCATACACTACGAGATTGGAAATCATTGTTCTGTACTCTATTCCTTCCCTGCATTTTCATAGCTTTCGCGATGGGAATGACTTTAATTAAGCCAACCTTTGCTCCCGACCCCGCACTGCCTCTGACCCCAACAATTTATGGACAGTCGACCGTTTCATTTATGAGTTCACGAAATATTTCGGATGACATGAAATTAATAGCATTTGAATTAGAAGAAACACAAATCTCTCAAATTCCTGATTGTCTCAAACCTCGCGATAATTGGTATAAGATTTCAATGACTTTAATCTGAAATTAATTCATTATTTAAAGGAAAACTTCAAAGTGTCCAGTGCTGAGAGAACTGCCCTCAGAAGTCAGTTATTTACCCAAACATTTGCGTACTTTAAGAGGAGAGGCCTGGACTACAAATGCGGCGCTCTGTCGATGCAATGAATGTCAAAACGATATATCAACGATGGCATCATTAATACCGCCACCACTGGAAACCGGTTATGGCTTTATCTATGACTTGAGTGAAGTGGATATCAGTAAGTTTTTGCTCAGAACTTATTCAGAATTTATGGACCGGCGTTGGGGCGGTTGGAGTCTTCATCAAACAAATCAAAGTTCCAAAAACGATAAAATAATTAAGATTTGGTTCGATAATAATGGATATCATAGTCTTCCCTCTTATATAAATGCAATCAATAACGCAGTGATGAGAACAAACCTCAAATTGTCGGGAATCGACAATTCCAGTCAATACAGTCAGTCATTCAATCGATTCTATCATTTTTTTAATTATTTAATTTATAGAAATAACAACTTATTCTCATCCGTTGCACATCCGGTCGAGTCAATTGGGAGACCAGTCTCTTATGCAAAGAGCAGGGGATGCGGGCATTGCTTTAATTATTTTAGTCGGTTTTATATTTATTCCGACCAGTTTTGTCTTCTATATCGTAAGGGAGCGAACATTTGAGGAAAAACAATTACAAAGAATTTTTGGTGTCGGGACTGTTCTTTACTGGTTGTCATCCCTTTTATGGGATTTAATGGCTTTAGTAATAGCCGTCGGCTTTTCGGGAATTATAATATCCTGTTTCCAATTACCGATATATATGGCTCACCTCAATTTGCCGGCAGTGCTGACACTTCTCTTTCTATTTGGTTGGGCTATGACTACATTAGTATATCTGATGGAAAAGTTGTTTAGTGAAGCGAGTATTGCATTTATGGTCATCTATTGTCTCGCGCTCTTCATTGGCATCAATACAATGATTATGCGATTACTTATTGATGTCTTCAAACTGATTGAAGTCAGTCCAGTATTTCAGTCGACATTTGAGAGAATAGCGATGATATTCCCTCCCTATGCACTTCTCAGTGGTTTAGTTGATATTCATAGAAATCAATTGTTTGCAGATATTTTCACTTTATTCGATCAAAACACTTATGTTAACCCCTTTTCAATGGAAATGTTGGGCCCCTATTATATAACATTAGCCGTCGAAGGATTTCTTTTATTCTTCGCGAATCTCACTTTAGAGTACTTTAGCTTTTCGTCGCATAAAACCAAAAAAATTATTAAATCAATTGTTCACAACGAAGACTCTGATGTCGCAGAAGAGCGCAAAAAAGTTCATTTGAATGAAACCAATAGTGATATTCTTAAGATCGCTGGCGTCACAAAAGCCTTTCAAAGTATGTTTGGCAAAAGGATAGCTGTCGATAACGTTAGCTTTTCGGTTCCGCGCGGAGAGGTCTGTCTGTCCTCTTATTATTATATTCCTTAATCAATGAATTCCTTTTTGTAATATTAAGTGTTTTGGACTTTTGGGAGTTAACGGCGCCGGAAAAACAACTTTATTTCGAATATTGACCGGACAATTGAAGCCAACTTCTGGTCAGGCGATCATTAATGGCAGAGATATTAGCAAGATTCTTTCGTCTAATAACCAGTCTTTGGGTTATTGTCCTCAGGCAGACGCTCTCGATTTTGTTCTGACCCCTTACGAACATTTAACTATTTATTCTCATTTGAGAGGAATTCCTACTCAACACATTCCAACCGTAACTAAAATTATGGATTGAATTCTGGATTTTATTAAACTTATATTTAGATCGTAAACGAATCTTTGGCTAAATTTCAACTCATGACTCACTCTCGGGTTCCCGTTTTGGCCTTAAGTCGAGGAAACAGAAGAAAACTGTGTCTGGCCATCGCTATGTTAGGCAATCCTCAATTGGCTCTTTTGGTAACTTTTCTTTAATTGAATATTTAATTAAAACTATTGAATGAAAGGATGAGCCGACGAGTGGTTTAGACCCTCAAAGCAGACGATATATTTGTCAAAACATTCAAAATGCAATCAGAGACAGACGATCCATATTATTAACTTCGCACAGGTACCTCTTAAAAGTTATTAACAATTACTATAATTTGATTTAAAGTATGGAAGAGTGCGATATTCTGTGCTCTCGTTTGGCAATTATGGTCAACGGACGCTTCAAATGTATTGGAAGTCCTCAATATCTAAAACATAAGTATAGCCTCTAATTATTGTAAAAATGTTTTACTACTTTTCATATAAAAAATACTTATTTTAAAGGTTTGGTTCCGGATATTTATTAACACTTCGATTGTCTGAATCTGAGGGCAATCATAACGATGTCATCAGTTTTATGAATCAATGCTTTCAGTCGATTATCCTTAGGGTAAGAGTGAAAAAACTAATGATAATAAAACTAAAATTTTTGATTTGAAATATTAGGCACATCACCACACAATGCTCGAGTTCAGTTTGCCTTCCAATGATATCGCATTGTCTACAATATTCGAAAATCTGCAAAAAGCGCAGCAAAATCTCAATTTACAGGACTTTTCTGTCAGTCAAACAACTTTAGATCAGGTCTGAAGTCAATCAAAATATTCTTTATATTAAAATTATTTAAATTTTATTCTTATTATTAGGTTTTTGTAAGTTTTGCGAACCAACAAATCAATGACTATCAGTCCCCGATTCCTACCAAACAAAACGCTGTTTATTCAAACTCCGCATTCATTAGTTCTTCAGAACAATTGAATGCAAATAAAAGAAAAGCTTCAGAAACTATAGTCAGAAGTAGAGGTCGTTTACCTGAAGATAAACAATATATGAGGGCCCGAAAAGTCAATTATTGGAATGTCTACGAAAATACGACCAAATTTTAAGTTAATAATTATAATAATAAAATTCATTGTATTTGAATCGCAATCATTTTAATGCCATTAAAACAAATTAAAAAACTTATAAAACTAAATAATTGTCTAAAAGTGCTTAATTTTAATACCGACAAAATCATCAGGTTAATCCTTTCAGCCATATATTCTTTATGAGTGAAATAAGTTGAGGGTACGTTTGCCGGAACTAAATTTTATTAATAGCTTTTAATTTTGTTTCCTCTCATTATTTGAAAGACAAATCCAGAAATTTTTTCATAACATAAATACATGAGTGCTGTCGTTAACACTGTTTGCAATAATTTTGATTCCAATCCTTTATATAAGCCATTAATACCATTCCTTTTGACGATAAGTTTTAAGATTTCAACCATTGATTTATTCTTAGTCTCTTCAGTGCCGTACTATTAATCAAAGAATTTTAGATAAAATTAAACAATTTTGAAATCAGAACTCTCTGTAAAAACAAATTTGACACAAAAACAGTATTTGTAAATATATAACATAAAAAAGAAGACAACCATTAGTTTTAAGTACGGATACCTTTAACTGTCAATAGTTTGACTAAACTTTAGTTTTAACCAAATCACTGAACTTTTCTATAAAACTAATAATCAATTCATAACCTTTTCATTAGTTTTAGTGAAGAGATTACTTTGAGATAATGTCTTCCATTCATAATATATGGAAATAAAATTGTATTCTTATCATTGTTTGAGACTTTAGTTGGACTCACCCTTTGAATGGATTGAACGACTTGTAGCGGATAAGTTACAAGAGTACTAATACTCTTAGAAATGGCGCCAACAATAAAAACAATTGTTCCGCTCAATTGGTTTGTCTTAAGAAGTCGTTGGGTCTCCCTTTTTAAGAATTCATAGATCATGAATTGAAGGGAAGGATTGGATACCAAAACGAGTGACGGCAAAGTACTGCTCCACAGCACAGGAATACCTTCAGTTCGAGAAATCTTCAAAAGGCCGTCAACTATACCATTATAATGAGGGTATTTCCTCTGTGAACCGGAATCAGAATGAAGAGGTCTTCCCTGCATTTTCATTCTCATATTTACGACCCAAAGAGGAGTTGTCATCAACACATTAATCACTCCTTCGGTTATCAATTAATCAACATTTAAGTGAAATTACAATAAAATGGGAACTAAATGGGAACTGACCGGCGATTGCGCCTAATATCAGGTCTCCAAAAGCCGAGTGTTTAGACTTATCTCTTGAATAAACAGCTCTTAAGCCGTGAAATGTATAGAAATACACGAAATTAGAGGCGCAGAGACTGACCAACACTGGAGAGAGTCCGCGATATACCGATTCTCTAAATAATTGCTTATAATTAATGATAGACTAAACAAATTGAGTGACAATACATTCCCTCCCTTTCCATCATTTCCTTAATCATTGTTATCGTATTCTTTGATTTTAGACTTTCTTCGATCTGAAGTCGGGATCTAATGGTATCCAAAGGAAAGAATACTGTCATTGCAGTCATTCCTCCCTTTATTTAAGCCAAAAATGTTAGAAACTTTATTTAAAAACTTAATTAAATAAATAATTAAGTCTTACAACAGATCCGGACATCGCGTGAATTAAAGTCTCGTAACTCAACAAATGATTCCAATTTTTTTCAGACATTTTTAAATAAACAAATATTTTGGGATTAAATTCAAACAAAAGTGTATTCAAAGTCTTTTAAATTGTTTTGAAAATTAAATCATTTGAAGAACATTTAATTGATCTCAAATCAGAGTCTCATCTGTTTTGAGTCAAATAAACAAATGTAACAAAAAAGACGTCAAAACAAAAAATGTTGAAAACATACAGTCTTTT
>JAQIXI010000824.1:0-18002 GCA_034700165.1 Galumnidae sp. Gr-Ori-00277 | reverse complement strand
AGAGAGAGAGAGAGAGAGAGAGAGAGAAATAAGCAATTTATTTGTTATAAAAGATGACATTATTTTTTTATTCTGTTTTGAAATGCGATTATTTTAGTGTTAAAATAGTGAAACGATTGATTGAAAGCAAGTCATCCCAAGTGATGAAAAGACATTTAGAGCCACTTATTCAGTGTTTTGTTGTCCATTATATTCACTGTATTATCATTAATATCAATACTTGAGTGCTGTGACTCTCCTTTCGATTGTTTTTAAGGAATTTCGACCTAAAAATACTTCTTCTTAGGAAATATGAGAATTCTTTTGTGTCTCCAATAATGTGTCGATAAGTCTATTGAAATTCAAATTCTGGACTTTCTTTTAGAGGATGTGTTAAGAAAAATATTGTGTGAAAACACTTTTGCTCTTATTTTCGTTTATTATTGATTTTATTATTTTTCTTCTAAGAGACCGAAAAATAGAGAAAAATCTAAAACTTTTTAATAAATTGAATTGAAATGAAAAACAGAGTTCTTTTTCTTGTTGTGACAAAAGATACAAATAAATCACTTTCTCTTTAAAGACAAAACTTCTGATTCATAAGACACTGAATTTAATTAATTTGGAGTTTAAACAACATCTCCAACACTAACTTAATTGAAAAATTAAGTTAAACTCTATTTAAAGTTTGAAATCAAATTTTTT
This sequence comes from Galumnidae sp. Gr-Ori-00277, assembly GCA_034700165.1. Classification (NCBI taxonomy): domain Eukaryota; kingdom Metazoa; phylum Arthropoda; class Arachnida; order Sarcoptiformes; family Galumnidae; species Galumnidae sp. Gr-Ori-00277. The sequence goes on along the minus strand of JAQIXI010000824.1, from coordinate 17,318 downwards.
AAATAATGATTTCCTTACTTTAATGACATTCTTTCAAAGGTACTCTTTTCAACTCTCTCTCTCTCTCTCCCTCCCTCTCCCCCTCTCCCTCTCCCCTTCTCTTCTATAAAAATCTTGTTAATTCTAAGAACTAAAGTTGAGTTGAAATTCTTTAGAATTGAATGTATTTTTGAGATGGAAATCAATGATATGATTATTGGATGAAATTCTTGTTTCAATTGTTTCATTGATTTTGTCATTGAATTAATTTTGACGTCAATTTTCTATAAAATGTTTGCAAACGTTTCAGAAAATTTGTGAATATTTTATAGTCAACTGATTTGATGGGAAATCTGTTGAGTTGAGCGCCGTTTCAAATAAATCTAATTATGTTTAATATCTTTTGTTTGACTCATTCATTAAATAAAGTCTCAAATCTTCTTCTCTTTAGAATTTTTATACAAATTTTAATATAAAACTAATAAATTATAGCAATTTATATGCGGGTAATCACAGGAATATGCGATTCGTTTTCTTTCAACCATTAAATTGAATCCATTTTCAGCTATTTTTAGATAAAAATGTTTTTTAAATTTCTAACAAAAATCTATAAAATAACGAAAACTGTTTTCAGTAGTAATATCACGAAATTAGGAGATTAGTTGAGAGAGAGGTCATATCAGGCAATCCTATCACAAATAGTAGTGAAAGGCTTGTAATCGAGAGAAAACTTTTCCAAAAAAAAGACTCAGTCCTCATAACAGTTCATAACTTCATAACAAAAGGATTTCTTATTTTAAAATATCGAAACCAAAAAAGAAAACATTTTTTTGAGACTAAAATTTGAGAAACAGAGGTCTAAACACTCTGTGGTTGTGTTTCACTCTATAGATTCAAAAATTGACAAAAATTGAAATGATTTCAAATTCTGAGTTAAACTTTATTTGTATCAGAAATTAAACTCTAATAAAGTTATTGAAATATAATTATATGTTAGCCTTAAATACAGTAATTTTGAGCTGAAATTTAATATATAATTAAAAAATTTACAGAAAATTATCTGAAAATTATTAGAATTTGTGTGAATTCGTTTGGATTAATGACAGTCATAAGTCTGGAGAAGATGTTATCACTTCTCTAACATTTATTAACAAAAAGATAAAAAATCTGTGAAATAAGGAGACGTTTGTCTCTAAAAAGTCGATTTAATTGAATAAAATAAAAACGAGACTATCATTAGGAGAGAAGTAATGATAGGCTTTGAGAAAAGGCATTCAATATCTTTCATTTCATAATATGTCGATAATATGATTCAGTCATTACTGATTTCGATGAATCCCTGGCCAATGGGTATATACACTATTTTTCCACAATATTGAGAGGTGTTGTCGGAGCTATAGATAAGCTATCGATCACATGGACTGTAATTCAAATGCGATTTTGTATCGCTTGGAATAACTCATTTATTCTGACCAATGGCTAACTCTTGTTATACTAACAACCATTTCTATTACTACTTAAAGCAGAAAATATAAGATAAAAATATTTCTACGAATGAAAAAAACACAAAATTTATTCCTGAGTTGAGACGAAACTATAAATGTTTAATACATTAAAACTAAAAGAATTAATGTTAGAATTCTGAGCCTTTTTAATAAGATTAGGACTGAGAGAACCATAAGAGAGGGTTAAATATTCTAATTGAGTTATACATTACTCAATCGTTTTGAAGGATAAATCACTGGAAAACTATTGGAAAGAATGTTATTTGCAGAACAGAATAAAGTAGGAAATAATTAAGTTATTCCGTTATCCAATTTTATTAAATACACAAACATTTGACAGCTTTCGGACAATAATTTAATTTTTGAGAAAAAAAAAACTAAAATCAAAATCAGATTCGATATGAAAATGAAATTTCAATATTTGTACTAAGATTAGAATAGTATCGATTTTTTCCTGGAGTGTAATGTAATGAATAAATTATTCAAATAATTGAAATTCTGTGACTCCAAAAGTTAAATATTGAGTCAACTTCTGGGCACTGAATAATGATATAACTCTAAATACTAGTGAAAACTGTATAGAAATTTGACAAAAAATTTGTTCAATTTATTTGACAACAGATTTTAAAGCACTTTATTCAACGAAATACAAACTCAAGTCTCCTATTAATCAATAAAAAAATGAATTGAAAACATGAAAAAAAATTTCACTTCAATACCAATATATATAACTTTTGAAATATTGAAACAATTCTGAAGAAACTCTTTTCAAAACAGAAATTCATTTGACATTTACTTCAAAACCTAATTATTAATAAAATATAATATATTTGGTTCTGAGAGACTAGAAATCTACTCAAAACTGACATTCTTTTAGTCAAATTGAAAAGAGAGAGAAACAAATTTTCATTTTCTGAATACTATTTTTAGTAAATATAGCTATAAATGTATGTAATGTTATGTATATGCGATCGAAATTCAATTCGTTTACAACCATTTATTTGAATTTTTTGTTTTATTGACTCAAACATTGAAACGGGATATGAGTCCCAATTCCTTTCAAGTTTTACATTAAAGTAAAAGCAACTTGGCTATTATTTTTCAACAATTTCAAATTGTATGGATGACAACAACAAAAATGGATGAAATTTACTTTTAGGTGAATGAGTTCCCAAATGTAAGATTTTCTTTTCAGAAATGTCACACTTTTTTGTTTGTTGTTGTTTTTGTGGTCAACCCTCACATTATAGGGTATATAAAATATTTGTATAATATTTATATGGTATAGTTGACAGAATAAACATCTTTTAATGGTTTATCGATATATTTGCAAATAAATTATTGATTTGGTCTCCAAATCAGGTAAACGTAGAGTTGCTTCCAATGAAATATTAATGTAATTCAAGAATATTCTGAAGGAATTCTTACTATGAATTAAATATGAATTTCAAATACAAGAAATTCAATATTTTTCGAACTCTTATTTGATTTTAATAAAAAAAAACTGATAAAACAAATCAATAAATAACTCAACAGAACTGATGAGTAGATAGGAATCAATTTTTTTTGTTTCTAATAGTTTACGGAAAATAAATGCGAATAAAATAATAGCTTTCAATCAATAATTCATTAGTGCTCTGAAAATACGGTTTTATACAAACAACGAGCAAAAGATCGCATAGAAAACAACTCATTTGTGTCGAACCTATTTTTAGGCGAAGGATAAATAATCTGAACTGTTTATAATATATAACTAGCACAATTTTAAATAATATGAGGATTTTTTATATTTGATATAATCATTAAATAATTCAAATAAATATGACCAAGGTATCAATATTAATAAAATTGTTTATATCCAAAACAAGGGATCCTTTGAACTTCTAAGTGACTTATATATTGTCTATCCGTGAAATAAGTTTAAAGGATCATATATGCAAATATAGACCATGGTCAAAAAGAAATTGCAAATGTTAAATAACTTTTTATTGATATAAGCGTAATATATGATCTTGGTCTCTTTAGAAATCTTCTAAACTTTTAATTGGTGAAAAGTTAACTCTTATTATTGTTGTTATTAATTATAAATGATAATTAAATTGAACTAGACAAACTATGGAAAAGGTCAAAACCCTAATGAACATGATTTGAAAATTCTCAGTAGAGTTTTGTCAATACAACCCAAAGGCACGTCTATTATGGCATTCATTTAGTGAACACTTATAGCACTTATACTCCATTCCACTCATATCTCAAGTTTGAACTCTTTTTCTTGTGTTGAAACCATTATTATTCTTCAGTGCTTTTGTCCATTCAATCGATACTCATTTCAGGTGAAGAGAAAAGACCTGTTTATTATTAAATTGACTCAAAGATAAAATTCATTGAATTTCTTTCAATTGTTTTCATTGTTTTTTTCATTTCTTTCACTATTTATTGTGTGACTAATGTTTCAAATAATAACTAATTTTATTATATATTTATAAATCGATAATAAATTGAGTCATCGATAAACTTGTCTTCAATTTAATTAATCTTAGATTCAAAGAGTTGTCGGGAATCCATGACTTCAATGAATTCTTTGTAATTATCGGGCAAATTATCAACCACTCAAATAATCAGGATAGAAAAGATATAGCAGGAACAGTCTTCAAATATTGATTATTGGAGAATTTTATTGATTTTTTGTTATCTTTTCAACGAATAGTCTTATTTATCTAGCAAGTCTCTTCAAATCCTCAAAGTTACTGAAATAAGGCATGTCTTATCTATTACCAAAATTGATCAAGAAGCCCCAGGAGAAATAGGAGTTCAAATATAAAGGGTATATAATAAAAATGACCATGATCATAGTTTCAGTATAAAATTTTTCAAATTTCATTTTAAACTTTTATTTTAGAGTTCGAATGAATGACTCGAAGGAAGGCTTTCCTTCTTTAAAATCACTATAAGATTGTGTGGAACCAAATTTTATTTTTTGGTTTTATTTGTCTCACATTTGAAATGTTTGCTATAAATGACACAAAAAACACATCCGAAGACATAAAAAACTTTTCATTTTTGTTTTGTTTATTTTCTCAAAATTTTGTCTCTTAAAGGACTTTTAGGTGACTTAAAATGTTTTGAGTTATTTCTTCAAATTTTCATTTTTTTTTGTAGAATTAAATGTTAGTCAAAAAAATCGAAAAAAAGTATTATTTGTGAAAAAAATTATTTTATAGAAAAAAATGATAATAACTGAGAATAACCACAAAATTGAAGGCAAAAGTGACGACAAATATTCAACTTTTTTTTAAAAAATAAATAAAAATAAAACTCTTCTTTCAATTTAAATTCAAAATAAGATATTCCTTGAATTGAGTCAAACATTTTTTTTAAAAACTGAAAATACAATTTTGAATCCAATGTTGACTTTATTGGTATTCGCCTGAAAACATTTCTTTAGAACATTTTTATATATATATATGTTTGATAACAAGCAACTTTTATCCTAATGAATACCTAAGCTTTTCAAATAATTAAGCCCAAGAGAGAAATTTTACCAAGAACAAGAAAAAAAAGAAAGAAAGAGAATAATCTTATTATGAAATCAATTCATCAAAAATAAAAACATTGGAAATGAGTGATGAAAATAAATGACAAGAAATCGGTCACAACTTTTCCATACAATAAATAAGAGAAACTAATTGTATTCAGAAATAGATTTGTTAGTAAATGTTAAATGTCATGGAAATCATTTTATCTGATTTATAGAAAACGCATTCCATAATTGTTATGAAAATGACTCAAAACATTATAACAAATATTAGTCTTTAATTTAGAACTTTTTTTTATATTGTATTTCGTTTTGTGTTTTACTTAAATTTACATAAAATTGAATTTCGTTATGAATTTTGTATTTTATTTATTTATTTTATTCCTTATATTTGATGACTGTGTGATCGGTGAGACACCATATGCTTGTGATACAGCCTATTGTCAAGTTTTGGCCAAATGTCCCAAATTTCATTGTAAGGGCAAAAATGTCATGACTTTAGGCAATGCAACCGCGTGTGGATGTTGTAATGTATGCGTTAAGGAACTAGGTAATTTCTCTTTATTTGCCAATTATATAAGTATTTCTTTTTCTTTGAGATTAGAAGAGGGAAATCTATGCACTAAAGAATTACGATATTATACACCCGAGACTCAATGCGGACCTCACCTTACATGTATTGAAGAGGATAAAAAAGGAGCAAGGTGCAAAAAAAGTAACTATTCTTTTAATATTTAAATTTTTTAATTTAATGAAAACATTTATAAAATTTGACAGTTTCTGAGATCGATGTAAAGAAGGCTCCGACCCCTTGCGAGAGGGACGCCCGCGATTTGAGTAAAAGCCAGAATGCTTTGGGAGGTTATGTCCCCGAATGCGATGAATATGGATTTTTCAGACCAACTCAATGCAAAAACGGCACTCTTTGCTATTGTGTCGATAAATATATGGGTCGACCAATATTTGGGAGCAGTACTTATGACCAAAAGGATGACATGAATTGTTGTAAGTATTCACTCATTTTTTGAAATATATTTATATGAATTGTGTTTCACCGAAAGTATGTTCGCGACAATACAATGAAGTGAATGAAAAGTTGGGCCAATACTCAATCGATTCAATTAATTTCATTCGATGTAAAGCAAACGGCAATTATGAAGACTTTCAAATGAACTACGAATACGCCTATTGTATAAACACTACTTCGGGTGAAATGGAGGCAAAGCCAGTGGTGAAAAGCAATCAGAAGAAACTGCCATGCTGTAAGTCCAATAAGTAAGCTTGCAACAATTTATGTGACTTTCTTTTGTGAAAAATAGTCGATAAAAAGACATACACTCAGGAAACCAAATGCTTCAAAGCATACAACGAAACGATAGAAAAAATGAACTATCTCCAAAAAGACTATTTGGTCGTTGGATATGATGTACCAAATTGTGATATCGACGGCTCCTATAAACCCATTCAATGCCTTAATTCTAAGTTGAGTCACATAAATGTCTTTAAAGTTTCTTTTTTATTGATTAAAACATTTTTGTTTTATTACTCTTTAGTTGTTATTGTGTTAACAAAAAGGGAGAGAAATACAGCGGAACTGAAGTCCTCCGAAACTCTATACAAGCCTTCGAACAGAATTGCAGTAAATATAACAAAACTTACCTTAATATTATCTTTTTCATTCGATATCTGGACATTTTGAAAATTGGATTATTTTGTTGTAATTAACCTTGCTTATGACATGAGTCATAGACAGACCTTGATATCGATGAAAAGGGTAATTTTATATTAAATTCTCATTTTTTATTGGATTTATAGACTGCGTTCGAGAACTGGAACTGATTAGTGAAATACCTAAAAGTAAATGGAATAAAGTGACAGAACTGTTCTCTCAATACATTTGTGACGCCAATGGGAACTACTATCCCGTCCAGTGCTCTGAATCGACCTGTTATTGTGTGGACACTTTCACTGGCTTTCAAGAGGGCTCTTCTGTTCTTAAGTCTAGCGTAGAACAAATGAAGCCATTTTTACATTGCTGGCTACCAGGTAGCAAGTACCAGAAACATCTTGATGATACTTTCAATGAATTTTACCAAGATCAATACTAACATAGCTTTCAAATGTTCTAAATTATTACTTAAAATATTTTTAATTGTAATGAATGTAAGTTTTTATATATATTTTTTTCAAATAAATTTTTAATATAATTTATTAAATAATTATGTCTTCGAGTAATGACTTCAATGAAACCGATTTGACTAAAATCTGAATAAAAGTTCTCATATATATTGAAAAGAAAACAGTTTTTGTCTAAAAAAGAGTCTAAAGTTAAAGATTTGGCGATTTTTAATGAAAAATCGATTAAATAAACTGTCTTTCGATCGACGAAAGTATTGAAGTCTCAGACAAAACACTTTTAACGGCAAAAACAGACATTTTATGGAAAATCGATTACAGTTTTGCTTCAAATCCTTTTTTTTTATCAGTTATTGTTATTTTCAAGTTTTTTAAATCAGTAAAAGTTTTATAAGTTTTTATTAGATCTTCAAAACGAAAAGAAAAAAATAATTAAAACTATAATAAAAAAAAATAACCATAACTTTGATCACAAAACTGTAAATAAAAAGCGCTGACGATATCAACGGTTAAAAGGGTTGACCCAAATGTCATTAACTGTTATTACAGTCTATTTTTGTTTTAATGTTTTTTATTGTTTGTCTTTTAATACTAAATTATTTTAAATTTTTGATATAATTAAAAGTCTTAATCAAATAAATTAAGAGTTAAATGTTATTTGACGTCAAAATTTGCTAAAATTCAAAACATCTAATGAATTGACTCTTTTAATGACATTCATAGCAATTACACAACACTTTAAATGACAAAAGTTTTAAAATTTAGATAAAATGAATAAATAACTCATTATATTTGTTAAACAGCAAAAAATATGACCTCAAGTCAAAGGTCACGACTATTAGTGATAGACTATCACTAAATTATTGACTAATTATTAAAAGTTTAATTAATTTAATGGCAAAACGATATTAATATCAGAGTTAGACTGTATTTGTTTGCCTCCAAAACTGTTTCGTTTCGTAACGAAATTGTCGACTGATTTCTGAATTCATAGGAAATATCTTATAATTTGAAACAAAGATTTTAACCAAAATGTCGGCCAAATTGACAGTAAACGAGAAAATCTGTGTTAAATTGAGTCAATCATTGACTCAAATAATATCCAATGAATGGATAGATTCGTCCCATTTTTTCCCCTCAAACGAAGACCTGACGTCTAATTTTCGGGAATTTTATAATAATAAGGAGTTCTTGGATTTCAATATCAAAATCGCGTCCACTCAAGAGGTGATTGGCGTCCATAAGGCTTATCTTATTGCCAATGGATTCAAATCACTGGCGAACTGTTCCCAAGAATTCATAGTTAATGGCAATAAAGATTTGGTCCGATCTTTGATCGATAGTTTCTATAATTTGAAGACCTTTAAAGTCGAAAACGAAAAGATCGACGAATTAAAAGATATCGCGAATCAGTTCCAAATTGAGTCGTTCGCCGATTATTTGTACCAAAAGAAGGTTGAAAATGGATTACATGACTTAGTGAAGTCATCATTGGATTACTTAAACTCGAAGACGCCTTTAAAACGAAAGAATGAATTTACAGATGAAATGTCAAACAAAGAAATGAAGACATCATTTGATTCCAAGCGTTGGATACCGATTCCTAAAGAAGACATAAACAACAAGTCTTCCAATTCGTTGGAATTTGATTTCAATCCAGTAATCAATTATATCGAGGAAACAGTCGATGAGTCCACGGATCAGTCAAAGAGTTTGAGTGTCAATGAAGACACAAATGAAGACAACGATTTGATTGTAGACAACTCTGTCTCTCGATCTGAAAAGTTGGCCGAAGAAAAGTTAACGACACAAATCATTTCGTTTATTCCTGAAGACGAAGACAAAAGTGATGACAATCAAGAAAAAGTCGACAATAAAGTGGCTAAAGTGGCCATGGTCAACAAACCGAAGGAAGTCGTAACACAAGACGTGTCACAAACAAAGGTGAAGCCCAACAAAATGCCAAATCAGAAGGATTTATCTGATTTGATCGCTTCGGTGGCCAACGGACAGACTTCCACTCGAAGAGCATTAACTATTGTCGACAAGAAGCTAATGCTTCGAACCACAAGAGCCCGAAGATCTTCTAATATCAAACCAAATATTAAATGAGGGAAAATCATCACTACTTTTGACATTTTCTTACTTATAATCAAAATTCATTTCTTAATAAACAATTATTTGACTTTAATTAGTATTAAAATTAGTTAACTTTTAGACAAAAATCATTTAAAAAATACATTTCTTTTAAAACTTATGTTTAAAACAATTTATAATATTATTTTGATTACAAACTATTCTATTAAAAACATATGTCTTTTAAAATGTTATTCCATTGAAAACAAATGATATATTAATAAATTTTAGTGAAAAACAAAGTTTAGAGACATTTTTCATTTTATGGTTTGATCTTAAGGTTAAGGACAGGTGTCGTATAAAAAAGCTCAGGTAATAATTTTTCATTAATTGGTTGTATTAATTGCAATGACTTCTATTGACAGATGACTTCTTTTAATGAGAACTGTTTATCGAGAAATTGGAAAAACAAAAGTTTTTTTTATTTTTTTTGGGAATTATTTATCAGAAAATTTGTGAAATAAATGTCTTTTCCAAAACCCGTTTATTCCGGATGTGATGACCACCACTCAGAGGGTAAGTCCTAACTATTTCTCAATTTTCTATTTCTTTTAGTTAATTAACAAAAAAATTTATATAACGAAAGAGTTATAACACTTTTCTAATGAAATAAATGTTTAATAAATGAATGAATGAATCGTTTAAAAAGTTGTTCGTAATTATTGATTCAATAGAAAAGGTATTATAGAATCGGATGACTTGTAAATTGCAATTCCGCTCTAAAATCACACAAATATTGAGTTAATTGTTGTCATTCTAATCACTTTTTTTGATAATCTATTCCTTGAGTTATTTACTTTTTCATTCACATTATTTTAATGTATTTTTTTTATTGTTGTTAACAACGAATCCCTAATTAATAAAAGCCTTCGATTCTTGTGTTCTTCAGTTCCTTCAGGACGTTAAGAGTCCAAACATTGACAACTTATTTACAATTCCTTGATTTCAGTCAACAAAAGTCTCCAGTTTTTTATCATTTTATATCGAACTGATTGTTATTTTGTGTTTCGATTTACTATTTATTTATTTTTTTTTTTTCGTTGGAAACAGAAATTTCCTCAAATGACTCGAATTTCTGGTGAAAAGAGTTGTAAAAAAAATTGATTCGGATTTTTATATATAAAATGATTCCCATTTCTATTATCTAACGATTTCTAAAAACGTGATAAGATTTGTATGTCTTTTACTTCACTTCGAAATATTTTACTATTATTTTCGATAATATTATTTGAAGTACTTTTTAATCAATTGATTTATTGAAAGTATTTAAAGTGAATAAAAAGTCAAATAATTATCGAAGTTTTCAATTAAAAGAAAACTTTCTTTTTATTTGTTAAGTTGAAGACATGTCACAATTCCAGCGCTCGCCTACTGGTGCTTATGTTAACCCACAGTTGCCTAATATTATCGATGAAATCCCAAACGAAAATAGAGGAGAAGATCCTCTTTCGCTCAGAAAGTTCAGTCTTTTCGGTAGACTTTTCAGTTCAATCGATAGGCGTTCGTCTGTCATCTCAACTCTGTCCAACTCTGAAGTATTGCCACGGATTGAGTTCTATCGTTCCGGTAATACTTTCAGCAGAAAATTAAAGCGACCCAACATCGAAGACCTTCACTCACCACACGATCTCATATCTCAGGTTTGAGTTTATCTTTTTTTTCTTTAATAAATTTGTTTTTTCTTTTCATTTTTAAAATTTTAAGTTTAACTCTAATTTGAACTCTAATGAACTTTAAATCTTAAATTCAAAGTATTCTTAAGAATTACTAAATTAGATAATAATTCAATAATTATTTACTTGCTAATACTTCTTATGAATAGTATCTAAATATTGTCTATCTGATTGTTATCTATATCCTTTTTTTATTCCAATAAATACACTTAATATAACAGACAATAAGTTCACAGAATAAGTTCAATATTAATAAAAGGTTTATAATTAATCTCTAATTAATGATAAATACTAATAAAGTAATCATTTTTCAAGTGTTAAATAAATTATTAAATGATTAAAGTAAATGTCAGGTCTTCTATAAGATGTTTCCCTAACCTTCAGATTAGTCTAAATGTCTGTCGATTTTATTTATTTTTAATTTTTATTTTCAAAAAATAAGAAAAACATTAATCTTTCTGTCGATGACTTAATTACAGGCAATCAGTTTCGATGAATCAAAGGAAGAGTCAAATGTTTCGCAGTCAACGAAACTGGGTTGGGTCGATGGCGTCTATGTATGCCTTTATTTTTATAGGATTGTGTCTAAGGAAAGCTTTTTAATGGTTTTTAGATCCGAACAATGATGAACTTGTTTGGGGTTATGCTCTTTTTAAGGATGGGTTGGATGGCAGGACAGGCGGGCATTTGTAAGCCATCACTATTAGGATTTTGACTGATATTCAGATCAATAACTTTATTGTCAATAGTGTTAGGATTGACTCAAATATTGATCGCAACTTTTATCACATCCGTTACCACTCTTTCAATGATAGCGCTCTGCACTAATGGCAATATCGGTGGTGGAGGTATATATGCAATGATATCACGAAGTGTAGGCCATGAGGCGGGCGGTGTCATCGGTTTTCTCTTTACTTTCACAAACGCCGCTTTCGTTGGACTCAATCTTTTGGGAACAGCAGAGAGTGTTTCAGATATACTCAAAGTAAAGCACATCTTATGATAACCTATTTATCTCTTTTTTGACGCAATTTTTCGATTAAAGGTTTTCGGAATTTCTATTTGTGGTTCAGAAATAAATGATCAAAGGATTGTCGGTTACGTCTGTCTTATTATTATAGCTATCATTCCTCTCATAAGCCTTGAATTCGAAGCGAAGGTAAATAACAGAAAATTCAAGAATTACTCAAATTCTGAGATAAGAAGAAATTCATTTGTCAGTCAATTACTGATTAAATATTATTTTCATTTATAGACTTTAATGTTCTTTTTCTTAACTTTGATGGTATCTCTGGTTGACTACTTTGTGGGGGCACTCCTTCCACCCACTGAAAGACAAATGGCAAAAGGTTTCGCTTCGTGGAAGCCATATGTAATCAAGAACAATTTATACCCGCGTTGGGATGGCTTTAATTTTTTCCAAGTTTTTGGTGTATTTTTCCCATCAGTGACGGGTATATTCACCGGTGCCAGTATGTCAGCTGACCTCAAAGATCCGGCCACTGCTATACCGAAGGGCACGTTTTTGGCAATCGGTACGACTTCAGTGACGTACGCACTTATTATTGTGTTCACCGGTTCCACAATAATTGCATATTCGACTGGAAGTTCTGAAGACATAAATTACAATAACTTGACCTGTGCTTCAGGACTTTCCTGTCCTTATGGTCTTATAAATGATTACCAAACTATGTCGATGTCAGGCGCTCTATACCACACAAGTCTAAAAGTGGATCCACTCATATACGCTGGTATTTTTGCGGCCACTCTTTCTTCAGGACTGGGTTGCTATACAGCAGCGCCCAGAATATTCTCAGTAATACACTCTTTAAATATGTTCTAAAATTAGAAACTAATTTAATTATGAATTATTAAGGCCTTCGCAAACGACAATTTAATTCCTTTGATATCGTGGTTCGGCAAAGGGTACGGTCCAGCAAATGACCCGAGACATGGATATCTTATTACATTTATAATCGCCTCAATATTCATAGCCATCGGTGACGTTAACGCCGCCGGTGTCTGGATATCTAACTTCTATTTGGGGGCATTTTTTATGGTTAACTTTTCTCTATTTCACGTTTCGTGGGTCAGTTCTCTCAGTTTTCGACCTAGTTTTAAATTTTATAACAAATGGATCAGTTTATTCGTTGGTTTGGTTTGCATCGCTTTAATGTTTTTGTTTGATATTCTGTCCGCTGCAGTGGTTTTGGGACTGACTCTCATTATTTATATATCGATGTTATTCGTAAATCCCGGTATAAATGACTACTTTTTGAGACATTATTTTTGAAATATTTCTATTTAATGATAGTTAAGGCCAATTGGGGGCCGTCCACCGAAGAACAATTCTTCAACATTGCCCGAACTCTAACGTTTCGATTGAATGCCCAAGATGATCACGTGAAACACTACAGACCTATGGTCATGCTTTTAACGGGCAATCCTTCCGATAGAAGAGCACTACTGGATATGGCTAATCATATCACTAAAAGATATGGATTATTATTTTTAACGCACATCGCCTTCGAGTCAATACCTCTCAAATCAAAGGGAGATATAATTCTCAAACAAAAGGCTTGGCTCAGGAATGAGAATATCAATGCCTTTTATAAACTTCTTGAGTCGGAATCAATCAGTAGTGGCACCAAAAGTATGATGCAGGTTAGTTAACATTACTTAAACAATTGCAACTTGCAATTTGCAAGTATTCACATATTTATATCTATTTGTTTTATGGAAAGGCTTCCGGAGTGGGAAAGTTTACTCCAAATATTGTAATGATGGGCTACAAAAGCAACTGGCAAAATTGCCACTCATCCCAACTCAACGATTACTACAATACAATTCAGTAAATTTTTTTATCGATTATATATTTTATTTGAAATTTAATGAAATTTATTTACTCTTTAGTTCAGTACTCGATTGCAATTTCTCTCTCATTATATTCCGGCTAAAAGAAGGCCATGACTTGGGATCGGTTTTAATTGAATCTTTACAACCATTTGAAACTCAGGATAATTTTAAAATCACTTTCGGTAAGATTTTTGGTTTAAAAAAATATATTTTCTAATTATATTTCTTCAGACAATTCAGAGTTATATCCAACAGAAATGGAAGAAATTAAAAATAAAAACGAATTAAAAGAATTCGTAGAATTGGAGCCAAAAATTGATCGTTTGGCCAATCGGTTCAAAATGACACAAAAGAAGGGAACAATTGATGTCTGGTGGATATACGACGACGGAGGGCTCACAATACTTCTCCCTTTTATACTAAAACAGAGCTCTATTTGGCGCAGATCTAAACTAAGAGTGTTTTCGGTGACTAAAGATATGTCTGAAATCACTTCAGAGCAAATCCGGTATGAATTCAATTCTCTTTAGTTTTAAATTATTTGACGAATTTCTTTACGAAATAACAGTTTGAAAGAATTGTTGACCAAATTTCGCATTTCTTATTCTGCCGTTAATGTTGTCTCCGATTTAGACCGACCGCCAAAAGAAGAGACGTAAGTCTTTACTGATTTCTTAATAATTTTATATAAATTTTTTTTCTCTTTTTTTCAGTAAAAATGAATTCTTCAGAATTATATCGAATTCAATGACAAATGAAGAAAGAAATGAAGACTTAAAGCAAGAACTCATTAAATTTAAATCAAAAGTGAGTCAAATGTAAATATTCTTAATTTATATAAATTTTTATTTTACAGACGAATAGATATTTAAGACGAAGAGAATTGATTGAAGACAATTCAAGAGATGCCACTCTTGTCCTGATGTGAGTCTATTTCCACTAAAAAAATACTTAAAATTGTAATCATTTGTTAATTTCAGGACAATTCCGATTCCACGCAAACACGAGATCTCAGACATATTGTATATGTCGTGGATTGAAATCCTGACTAAAGATATGCCGCCATTTTTAATGGTTAGGGGAAATCAATCAAATGTTCTGACATTTTATTGTTAATAAGAGACAAATATTCATATTTTTTTTGTATAAAACTCTTTTAAAAATCATTTAAAATGTATATTCATTTGTAATATAATTGAAAACTAAATTAATTTGTTAATTGAGTAAAGTTTTATTAATTTTGCCTAGTGGAGTTTTGGGTAATTCTTTAAGAAAGGTGAGTCCACCCCTTAGTTTCTTGAAATAGTTGACGATTCCGTCGATATATTTAATAAGAGATTCTTCACTAACTTTTCGGTTTGTCTTCAAAACAACGAACGCTTTGGGAACCTCTCCGTAATAGTGATGTTTAACTCCAATGACTGCCGCTTCGGCCACGTCTTCGTGAGCCAGAAGTAGATATTCCAACTCTGAGGGCAATACAATAACGCCCTCGACTTTAATTATTTGTTTATATCTGTCCATAATATATAGTAAGAGGTTGTCGTCATAATAGCCGGCGTCACCGCTTCGTATAAACCCTTCGCAATCAAATGCCTCCGCATTTATTTCAGGCATATTGAAGTAACCCGGGGTCATTTGATTACTTTTGATGTACACCTCTCCCACTTGATTTGGACCCAATATCTGTCCGCTCTCTGGGTTTACAATTTTGACCTGAGAGTGAGGAACACACCATCCGACAGACCTCTTGTGCTCTAAATTCTTACTCCTCCAGACTTGAGTACAAAAACCGACTTCAGTCATACCATAGCCTTAAAACTCAAATATGAAACGGTTAACAAAAGTGGAGAAGACATACCCTGACGGAAATACTTTAGTTTCAAATTTTTAGTGACTTTGTCTGCTATTCCTTCAGGAAGTGGAGAACCGGCGCATATAATTTCTTCAAGACTGGAAACATCTCTTTTGGAGACGTCAACGTTGGCTAAGAATATGACATAAGAGGGGACCAGAAAAGCATTTGTTATCTAAATTTTGTGACACAAATGAAAAAAATGTGAGAAATAAATAAAACTTAAGAAATAAATGACTTTATATTTTTCAATATAATTAAGGAATTTGTTTCCTTCAAATCCAGGAATAATGGCGGCCACCGCTCCTGAAGCGATCGAATGAGTCAAAAAAGTTATTCCTCCGGAGTGTGCGAATGTGTTCTGACACGGAAAGATACTCTTCTCAGTCAATCCCCAGAGCTCTTTGTGCTGGAAAGGGATGCTTAGATTCATTGTATTTTTATGTGTTCTTATTATAGGTTTAGGCCGTCCCGTACTCCCACTCGACAGTAAAAGACAAGCGATGTCTTTCTCACAGTCCACTCGTTTCGGTAAATCATAACTCGAATCAGAATAATTGAATTCATATAATTGGAAATAAGAGATAATATTCTTATCCTCTAATGGTTTCCATTCGTTTGAAATTAATATTATTTTCTGTAAATTATATTAGAAATGGAATCAAATATTTGAAAAAAAAAGAGATTAACTGATATTAAACTGACTCTAATTTGTGGCAAAGAATTGGCGACTCTTTTAATATACTCTAAATTAGTTTCAGTGCAGACGAGATACTTCGCATCCGTGTCTTCGGCGGCACTCAATATCTCACCTGAAAAAAGATTATAAGACTTTATAGCAATTAATTCAAAACTAACGATAAGAACTGTTTTCACTGCAGGCCGTGAAGACACCTCCCGCTCCTATCACTCCATACAAAGCAATGGCATAATAGTCGCTATTCGGACAAACAAAACAAACCACTTCTCCTTTTTTAAGACCCAAATCGAGGAAAGCGGCCGAAACATTGAGAATTCGAGAATGAACTTGATAACTATTATGCCTTCTGCCGGTGGGACAGTCCAACTGATTCACTACTTATTAGATGTTAGAAATATAATTAAATACTAACCAAAACAGTTTTATTTGGATTAAGTTCTTTCAATTTATCCAAAATATATTTAACTAAAGAGACCTCCGGATGAGGTATTTCTGGAAGAGTAGACTTTAAAATTTTAGAACTCATTTTCTAAAACACTTTTCCTAAAATGTACTCAATTTTTATATTGAATTAAAGTGTTTGAAGTAATTTTCCGATTAAAGTCTATTGACTGATAAGAATCCAATGAAAACAAAGACAAGAATTCATAATTCAATTCATTTTTTTTATAAATGAGTACTTCTATTGAGTACTTCGTTATCTCAAAAACTGTGTGAAGTGACACACATTTTGATGATTTCCGCCAAATAATGGTCTCAAAAGCGATCTCTGGATTCTTCTAAATTGATTTCAATATTATTTTATTTTATGTATAAAAAACTTTTTGATACAAACGTATCAGTCATTGAAAATCTGAAAGTTTTGACAATAATTGTATGGCATTTGTGTATAGACTCTGACGTCAAATGTTTGTAAACAAGTCTTGAATTTTTAAATATTTTA
>JAQIXI010000823.1:0-18010 GCA_034700165.1 Galumnidae sp. Gr-Ori-00277 | reverse complement strand
AATAACCAAAATCCTTTATAGTAAAACATAACTGCGACCTAATGTTTTTATGACTTCCGGTGGTATACTCTGCTTATCATAACATTTTCCATAATTTTCAAACTGAGATGACTTCACTCATTAACAGCAACTCAAGTAATGTCAACTAAGAACGGAAAGAGGATCTATATTCCCGCTGGATTCCCATAAATTTTAACTTCCCTGAGGTCTTGGGAGGCAAATGGGAGTCGATTTTATTTGTACGGAATGGAACAAGAATACCGAATGTTATGCCGGGAATGAAGGTATTCCCGCGAACAAAAAAAACCACTAAAAAGTAAAGATTTTTAACTTGAATTTCGAAACAATGATTTTTTTTTTGTAAAACGACCTAATTTAGAATGAATACAGATTTGCAAACTATGCCTGGTCATAGTTTTAATGGTTTTACGCTTTTGGCATAACTATAAGTGTAAATATTATTTAGATTCACATTATTGTAGTGACCCTAAAAGTGAATTCCCTTCCATTCGGGCGATTTTCACCACTAAAAGTATAGTCAGGAAATCTGTAGTTTAGAATTCCTAAACTTAAAATTTGTTAATTATTTTTAATCCCTGAATTGGGAGAGAGTGAAAATTTTCAGGGCGGGAATGGGAGTGAGATTCTTCAAGAATTTCCATCCCTTAATGTAAACTCAACAGCAGTACAACCCTTGACCTAAACCGTCATAACTAAGAATTAATGATTTGAGGATCTGATATGTAATATGGAATTGAAATAATTACCATTAATTGGGAGTTTGTCCTCACATTTGTTTCAGAGAATTGACAAGGATTTGGGGCACAATCTATGAACTAGTCTTCCATTCGATGGCAAAAGGAAAAAGTGGTCCTTTAAATGAGTCGAAGGTTATGCTTGAAAGTCGAAAAGAGGAGAACAAAAACCTGTAATATTAGTTATATTACATAAAAAGTTGGGATTATTTGACTTTTATTTTCGAAAACCTGAGAAATACATCAAAACAAATAAGTTTTCAAATAATGAATCGATTGAAGACTTTCTTCATTTAAATATAAAAATATAACTTTTTTTCCTTAAATATTAATAAATGTTTTGTATTTTTGACAGATATTTGAGAGAAAACCTTTTAAGAAGTTATCACTTCATTGTTAATAAAAGGCAATAAAATACTTAATTTAAATTTACTTTATTTTGTTAGAAATAGAAAGCACTTTTAGTAGTTTAATGAATTATGTCTAGGTCATTATTCAAAACAATGTTCCTTAACTATTAAGAGTAGAATTCAATTAACCAAAAAATCTTTAATTAGTTGTGAGAACGCAATTATTTTTGAGATCTAAAAATAGTTTCATTTTTCTCCTCAACTCAACTCCTATTTCTTTGAACTTCACCTCATATTTTGTTTTAGCCTTTTATATGTTTTCAACAAAATCGGGAAAAACAACTGTTTATCAAAATTTATTGTTTATTAATTAAATAATTCGTTGTATTATTTATATCATTAAGAAATCAAATAAATTTGAATTGAAATGCCTTCACTTAAATAAAAGTTTACAGAATTGACAAAATTATTGATAGAATTGCACTGAATTTTATTTTTTGATTTTAATTTTATTGATTTAAGGCTTTCCTTTTATCTTTTTTCCCAATAAATATATAAGTAGTTTCTGTTTATCTAATAATTAATACTATTTGTAGAGTATATTAAATCCTAATATAGAGAGTAATTAATTATTTAAATTATTCCTATTTAACAATTGATATAATAACTACCCTTGAAAATCTGTTGAAAATCACTATATACATATAATATATTCTAACTTGATATAAATTACATAATATCATATTATTAATAAGATATAATATAAGAAATACAGTTGGAAATCATTAGTGTCAATAAGACTAGTTAGTAGAGCTGTAGTTAGTTGAACAAATAATTATTTTATAAAATTATTTTATAAAATTATTGGGTTATTTAATATAATTATTATAATGTTTTTAGTGATAAAATGTTACGAAAATAATTATTAGTGAAATATTGAGTAATTTTTGGCTGAATTTTTGGCGAAAGTAATGTTTGTTAAATCCCTTCTCTTAAAATCAGTTGTTTTCAATGTTTTTATATAACCTGCCGTCGGGTCATATTCTTTGGCTTTACGTGGAATAACAGTTTAGTAACTTTTATTTGTTTAATCCAATTAAGCAAAACTTTCTCTACTTTCAAATGTTTATTGTCGGAGATTCTGAATTTCCATTTAAATTTGATTTAAGGGTTCAATAATGTCTTTGTAAGAGAAGTTGATGTCCTGAAAATGTAAAAAATGTGATGTGTGTTAACCTTACTGTTTGTGTTGACAATAACGATTCTCAGCTGTATTTATTTATTTATGTGATATTAATGAGTGAATTGAATAGAAATTCTATTATAGAATTAAATTTCATAAATGATATAAAAATCATTTTTAATGAAAGTTATCAGAAGAGTCTTCTATTTTGAGAATTTTTACTTTTATTGAATTCTAAAAATAGTATTTATTTCAAAATAATTGATACTAAAGAATATGATATCAGACTTGAGTTTAATATTGCAATCAAATGAAAATAACAGGTTTTGCCGATAAATTCATAATCTTTACGTTAAAATAAGTTATTGAAGTAAACAAAATTTCCTTAAAATTGTTATTTATGTCCAAACATTTTCTGCTATCAATTCTTGTTTCTCTTCTAAATATTAAGTGAAAGGAATTAAAAATTTATTTCTCTAAAATAGGGGTCAGTTTTAATGTCAAACCTCCGAAAATGTCAGTAAAGACTATATAGTGAATGATATGAATATATACTCTTTTATTTTATAAATTTAGTAAAAAATGTAAACAAATATTTGTTGAAAAACTCAAAAATTTCAAAACGAGTTTTTTTAGATTCAGGAATGAAATGAACGATAAAACCCAGTTTTGTGACACTTAGTTGGATAACCCCTCTAAACGCTGGAATTTGCCTCCATTACTATCAACATTAAATTGAATTGGTGAAATTTTCCTGATCAACAAATAAAAATTACCACAAGTTTTACGAGCGCTCAAACTTTTTGAGTCAAAGATATTCGATAAAATCATATACAGTTGAGCCCTGATTTCGGTCAACTAAACTTTGCTCAGTCAGTACCTAAAGAGAATGCGATCGCATTTAAATTCTGTTTTATTAACAAATTTTTATATAATTTAAAGTTTCTTTTCATTAATCGAATTCGAAGTTTAGCTAAAATTGATGCCTAGAACAATTTTCAGAGAATTTTCAATGAATTTTAAATTATTAATAGTTTATTGACTATTATTAGGGTATTGACTTTTAGTCTATTATAACCTCTCGAATAGTCTCTATAAGAACCGTTAGAAATCCGTGAAATAGTCGACAAAATAGTCGATTATTATTTACTTAACAGTATTTTATTTTTAAAGTTTAAATATATTTTGCTTTATATTATTGACAAAAATAGATATATTTACATAAAATTCACATAATACTCCATTTTAGATAGTATTTTAAGTTTGTTACTGGTACAAGTGAAGTTTTTTTTTATTTTCATAAATATAGGGTCAGGGCAATAGTCAATAATCAATTGTTAAACTTTATCACAAGATTTTTCATTGAGTTTTTCTATTATTTCTATTCTTAAAAATATTATTTAAAACAATTATTTTATATGAATTCTATTAATTTATACGAAAATTACGACTTTTGATACATTTTTTCATTATTATTATTATTAATATTATTTTTAACTAAAAGCATATAAAAACCGAAAATTTGATTACTTTTTAAATAGACATTTGAGTTCAAATCGATTACAAACTTTTGGAAGATTATCCTTTTGTATGTTTCGAATTATATCCAACCTAATGCTAAACCTTTATTTACCTAGACCAGGAATTACTAACTTTAAAAAAAGCGCTAATATTGTAAGTCAATTTATACAAGGTATATGTAAAATGTCAATACTATTTCATGGACAGATCAGAAAAACTATTACATTTTCTTTATTTTAATATTATTTTAAACTCTCGATAATTTAGTGTTGTATGTGGGTGATTTTAAAGTTGCAACAATAAAACATTATAACGCGGGGGTCAAAAGCATAAATGAATCCCAAATCTTTGGACTTCCTTGACCTAGAGTCTAGGACCTAGACAATAATCGATATAGTGTAGAATCAATGCTCTATTTTTTATATATATTTCTCACTAATTCTGTGCTAATCTTCTTTAATATTGAGTTTTGATCCTTGGTCTTATATCTCAATTTTTAATCTTATAGTCTCTTGGTGTTGATAGTTAATTTTTATTGCAAGATAACCATGCACATAAAACCAGCATTTCATCACTAATTATCAAAATTCAATTAAAATAATTGATTTCTATTTTTAGAAAAAAAGATTAGTTTTCATTTCGACTAAATTTTAGCTAAACTTTATTTTCTATTTTTGTTTCCCTGAAAATCCCAATAAAATGGTTGTAATTCACGTGAGATTTAGAATTCACGTGAGTCTGTCCTAAAAGAGGGACACATTTGGTCCGGTCATCAATGATAGCACTAAATATCAAATAGTTTTGAGACAAAACAGGACTGACTACTGCTTATTGAGAGTATTGCTCGCATTCTAACAGTTAATTGGATATTAACTTATGTTTGGTTAGTCCTTTACACAGGCTTTGAGTGGTTGGAGACAAACACACTGTGCTTTGGATGTGACATAAAACAAGTTATGTTACTCTCATTTAACTTCTAAAGAGGTTCGACTGTTTTTCAAATATAATAAATTTTAATTATTTTTACTGAAATATTTTACAGTTTTTATGTAACAGAAAAAAGGAGACATGAGTTTCGTTCATAAGAATTACTACAACACAACTGTCTTAGAAACGGATGAAAACGCTTTGTTAGACATAACTGACTTCCAAAGTATTGAAGATCACAATCATTGCCAACAGGTATTCATTCCTTTGAAAATTATATATATTTTCTATATTTTTAATGTTTTCAATGCAATCATTAAATCGTAAAACCATTTTAACAAAAAGTTCATAAAATCCAATAATTAAAGTGTGAGCTGTAGTTAACCTCAATTAAAGCTAAAACTGATAACAAGTTTTTTTAGTGTAATTTCTGTCAATAAAAAAATAGGAAATCATTGCATAAACCAATTCCGTTGTCAATCAGTTTATTATTTGTGGAAATACTTCACTTGAAATCAAATTGTTTTCAAAATTATTTGTTTGAAAACTTTTTTTTAAAATATTTGATTTGATTTTATGAAAATCTTAATACTTTTGCAAACATTTTATAAATAGTAGTCATAAGTCATGACATCTCTTGTCGAGTCTATACTATTCCTAAGCAATACCAGAGGAATAGTCACTTTAACTTTAAAATAGTTGATAAAAGTCGAGTAAAATCATTAAGAATTTATTTAATGCTTTTGCGGACTATAAATAAATTGCAGGAAATTATTATTTAAATAAATCTTAATTCAAAGAACATTCTATATATAACTTAATTTTAAGGATTTCAACAAATATTTAGTAATAAATTTATATTTCATTTAACTATTTATTTAAGCAAATTATTATTACTTTGTATAGACCTTAGTATCCTAAACAATATAGTCTGATAAACTAGGTTTATTTAGAATAAGATTCTGCCAAGTCATTAATCATACTAACTATTTTAAAACTTATAATTGCTATAAATAATCTTGGTTAAATATTAATAGTTTATTACAATATTTATGAAACAAAAGTCTAAATCAGAAAGTTTTGTATCACTTATTCTTTAAAAATGAATTAAAAACCAAATCAATTATCACTGAAATATCAATTGAATTATTGTTCTTAAATGAGTTTTCAATTTGTTATTAAAACACAACTTTAATAGTGAGACATAAGAGGACTGACTCTTACGATATTAAATATGACTATTGGTCTGATGTCAGCTCATAATTAAATAAATCACTTAAATCTAATAAAATGACATATATTTTCAGTTGATTTTCACTGATTAAACAGCAATTAATCCGATAAATCTTTATAATGATTATTATAGAGAAGACTTAGTGTTGAGTCAGTCAGTGGTGACCTCTTCTAAACATTAGAGTTCTTATAGATTTGTCGTACATTTTGACAAATGGGTCACAAAAAGGCATTCATTCAAAATAAACAAATGTCTGAATAAGAAATTTCTTACAAATAATATCAGATTTAATGTGATTTAAAGTATTATTTAATGATTTTATTCAATGAATTAATGTTCAGTTGATTCAATTGATGGGAAAATCGGGAAAACGAAAGCATTCGTTAAACTCAAATAGTAATCAGTATTTGACGACTATCGCCAACGACGACGATTCCGGCTTTTGTGGCTCTAATCTGTCGGTTCCCACAAACAAAATGGTCAGAATTGATGAGGAATTACTCCTTTGGAAAGTCTTAATGAAAGAAGTGAATGAACCCACAATTGTTACCAACACTTCACAACTCAATAATAAAGTCAATGCAATGAAGACTCAAAATACTAACTTATCCTCAAAGTCTAAGAATGGCAAATATGAGCTCAAGATATTGTCTCAACCGGAAGAACAGCACAGGTCTGACTAACTTTAATTTGTTCCTCAAATAATTTCATAATTAAAACTAATTGTTTAATAAATGTGTGTCCGAACACATGATTTGCCACTAATTTTCAAATAAAAGTATTTCTTTAGTGAGAGTTAGGAATACATAAAAATAGAGAGAATTGTCTGCAATCAATGAAAAGTGAAATTATGGTTAAATTATGGTTAAATTATGGTTACATTTTTTCTTAATAAGTTTTGGGTTTTTATGAGAGCCTATAATCCTCTGAATATAATTAAATTTTGATCTCTTTATCAGATAATGAGACAAATCTAATGATTAGATTCAAAGTTTGAATTCAAAGTTCACTTATCGATAGAAATTGAAACGAGGAATAACTTGAATGAATGCAAAATCAATTTATATTTTAAGCAAAAACTAATGGAGTATTGATTTAATTGAAGTTATCGTTCGTTCAATTGTTTAATTCTATTGAATCCATAAACAGATAAGGAATACATTGAATGCGATTCGTCTGTAATTGAGTTTTGAGTTCAAACAACAAATATTTATTAATTTTGATAATTAATAATAACATCGAGTCGTCGAAAGTAGTCGTAGTTATGTTTATATCAGTTCTTATTATTTAAAAAGAGATATATTTGTTATGTATTGACTTCATGTCAAAGGAATTCTTATGAAAAAATTGATGAAACTTTCGCTTCAAAAGTATTTTTATTTCTATAAACTTTGCTTTCATTACATTATTTAAAATAAAAGATAATTTAAAACATAAACTTTTATTGTTTTTGTAAATTTCAGTTTATTTGCACTCAATTCAGTTCATAAACATTTAAAAAATGTTTTGGGAATTTCAATAAAATTCCCCATAATTATAATATTTCATTGAAATGTACCTAGCTTCTATATACTAAATATAAAAGTATATTAGGAGATATTGTTTTATTGATTAAAATTATAATTCGTTTAATTAAAAGAAAAGACAAAACATTTTAATAATAGAAATTCTATATAAAAGAAGAGATATTAGTTTCAAATGAAATCATTTTTTATTAGTTTCGCATAAATTAGAAATTTTCTTAAATTTGTTTATTTTCAAAACCAGAGCCCGTTATCTGACAGAAGGCAGTCGAGGAGCCATTAAAGACAAGAGTGGTTTAGGGCATCCTATCATTAAACTATGCGGTTATAATAAGAGTTCGGTGAAAATTCAATGTTTCATTGGACACGACAAACAATTGGGTCAATCACATATGTTTTACCAAGCTTCAAAAATTACTGGCAAAAACTCAACCAAATGTTCGACAAAAAAAGTTGAAGGAACTACTGTTATAACAATGGATGCCTGTCCTGAAAATGATATGCAGGTTACCGTTGATTGCGTCGGAATATTAAAAGAGAGAAATGTTGACGTCGAACAGAAATTGACACAATTTAAGAATAGATCCGAAAAGAATGAGTTGGTGTCGATTCCCAGCAAAAAACGTTCGACTCGTTGTCGTCTGGTCTTCAGAACTCAAATTCCAGAAACAAATGAAATATTACAAACCGTCAGTTCTCCCATTCTTTGGTAATTTGAGCTCAAAATATCTCAAATTATATTCACTCATTTAATTGTTATTAAAGTACTCAACCGTTAGGAACTCCTGAAATAAGTAAAAAATCTATATCTGAGTGCACTGTTGACGGAGGGGTTGAGCTCTTCATTATTGGCAAAAACTTTTTGAAGGATTCAAAAGTTATTTGGAAGACAAATGACTGGTCGAAAGTTGTCGAACCGGACAAAGAGTTTTTACATCCCGTGAGTCAATTGATTTAATTGAAATATATTTTAGTCTAATTATGATTTGTTATTATTAAGACTCATTTGGTTTGTATGGTTCCCCCATATGGCGGACCAAATCTGAAGACTCATAATTCAATTGATGTCTCCCTATTCGTCAGAAGTGGCGGTAAATACTCGGATCCCCACAAATTCACATTTGTTAATATGGAAAGAGGTAAGAGTTTTGCTACCAAACCATTAGATGATTGCAAATCAGTTGAGATGTACTTCCAAACAGCACTTCAGATACATATGACAACAATTGTGAGCTTTGAAATGATGAGATGTTTGAAATATGAGTGGTTTGAATGTATTAGATCTGAAACAAAATGATAGGAAGGCATCGAACGATTGTTTTGATTGAAATAATTTTTAATTCCATTTAATATCTTTTCTCATCACTTCTTCGCTATTTTCCACTTTTCACGTCTGGAAATGATTTGCATAATTTGTTGATTTGTTGACTAAGTTTTGGAGATTTGTTTTATTGGATGAGTTGTGTTGAGTGTCAGAGAAATGAAAATTGATGTCAAGTGTATCCGAACCCCTGAGAGAAACTCGAAAACAATAACCACTATTTAAATACAGTTTTACTTTGGAAGTACAAAAAGTTTATTAATTGTGTGAATGTAACACTTGTATGCCTTTCCTTAGCGATCATCAATCGTTGAAAGTGAGCACAATATAGCTATGGATAACTTTGTCTCAATTTGTTATTTAGCCGCTCATCAATGCATTGATGGAGTGGTAGGACCCAAACCAATATAAACCAATTTTAAACCAAAACATATACATCGAATTAGCGCTTAATTTGCAAATTATTCGAACCCCAAACGATGTATTAGTTTTGTGATATTCAAGTCTCGCTTAACATTAGTTTTACTCAATTCATATAATAAAAGTGTCTTGCTTATATTTTGATTATATCGATACTTGAATATCAAAATTTATAATTTTTATAATTTAATATTTATTGAAATTCAATCTTTGACTTATGACTTGCAATCAGTGGCAGAACCCAAACTGATATATGATTCATACCTTTAGTTATTTGCATTATTTTTCATTTTATATTAAGTTAGGAATGGTTTCCATCCCTTCAAAAATGTTCAAAAGAATCATAAATCATGTTTTAGTGTTATATTAATAAATTTAAATTATTTAAATGTTAATTAGTATTAATTATTTTTAAAGATAACAATTAATTAAACTAATATTAAATTGTATTTAATGTTCAGCCACTGAGTAGTGAGAGTTTTGAATGCGATTTAAATTATTGTCATTTTTGTTGTCTTTGATGTTGTGATGAGAGTTGAGATGTTGTCGAAAGACTCGTTATTAGGGAAATACAACAAATTATTTAATATTTTTTGAATGAACGCTAGATTTGTATGCAATGTATGGACACATAAAAGTGTCATTTCGTCAAAAGTCAAAGGTTTCGCTTATTTTCTATTCTATTCTTAAAAAGAAATGTTCTAATTGTGTTTTATCTGAATAGTCAATACAATGCCAATCATAAGCGAAAGCGCACAGATTACCTGTGCTTCGGCCACAAATCAATTTCTGATGTCAAATCTCGAGAAACCAATTATTCTAACAATGATAGGATCGACAGCTCCGGTCACAGCTATGGCTGAAAATTCAATGGACTCACAAATGATAACTCAAAGCTCTTTGCATTCAAACACCTCCCAAATGAGTCTCTTAAATTCAGAGCCCATTTCTTATACGAGACCCAACTCTAATTCTCATTCTGCCATTTCTTTCATCGATGAGGACACAAATATGAGTTCATCTCTGATAATAAACTCAAATTCTCCGACACTTCAAAGCGATATACAAATGAATCAAACCTTCGATCTCTCGAATGGTTTGAATTTCAATAACAAAAGAACACAAATCATCGAAAATAATGACAATAGTATTGATGCAAAAATGTTCAAAACTGAGATGCCTTCAGTCAACATAAATGTTAACACCAACTCAAATGATGTCAATTCGACAGCAGTACAACCATTGACCGAAACAGTCACTCAATATTTGCCTCTTAACTCATTTAATGAGATTTCGTCAAATACTGTGGTTATGAATAATACGAATCAAATGACAAATATCCTGACGATACCCATCAGTACAATGAGTTGTGAAACTTTTACACAACCCATACCTTCAACACAAATGACATCAATAAATAGTGATCAGAGCTTATCAATTGTGGATTCTATGGTCTCACTGCCCGCTGCCATTGAAAACAAGTCTAACCCTTTAGAAGCGGAGGGATTCAAACCTTTAATCGCAGAAAATCCAATATTGACATCGACTGCGAGCACCGCTCCGGTGACTCAGGCAAATAACATTTCAGCCCTCTCTGAGATGTCAGACGCAGAACTCCTTTGTTTCATAAATCCGGCGACTTTTGACCAGAGTATGTGATATACCCTAAAACTTAAGACCAAAATTTTGATTCAATTTTTTTTATGTTTTCATTTTAGTTTAATCTCTTAATCGATGATCTCTTGTAAAGTAAGCATAACTTACGGCTCATTCGGAATTCGAATCATTATTTTGGATTTACTTTTTTATTTTGTATTAAATTTATTCAATTATTTAATCATTTGAATAATAGTTATTAAGTCATTCAATAAATAAAGACAATCAAAGCTCTGTTTTTATTGAATATAAATTTTCTTCTAAAAGATGTTCCGAAAAGAATTGAGTCATTTGTCTGAAATGTAAACTATAAGTTCTATATCGAGATATAAATGCACTGAAAGACGAAATACAATTTCCAATAAATTGATTCGAATAACTCATTAAATAAATGTCTTGAATCAAATTCGGGGGCTTTGAGTTCGTAATCTCTCCCGAAGAGGAATAAGTTTTGGTTGGAGTAATAATTGTAACATTAGATATCATGGAATGGATTTGTTGCCAAAGAGTTTCGTTGTTATTATCAGTCGCGACATAAATAGTTTGAATTTGTTCTTTAGTTTCCGACTCTTCAAGAGTTCGTTTTATTTGTTCAACAATTGTGTGAAATGAGGGAAAGCAGAGCTCATATGGCAATGGCTGTGACTTATCAGGAGAGCATTGAGTCGATGAAAATAATTGATGCAAATCTGGATTTTCGTGGAGTAAATCACACGCTTTTATCTGAAATACAAATAATTATTGTATTCGATATAAATGTAAAAACCAAAAACAAACCCAATCAGAGCCATGTCTTAAGTGTACTGAGAGGTAAGGAATGCGATCGAAACCTCTAAACTGACGATACCGTTCTCCGGATTTTATCACTTTTTCTGAAAGTTGTATATATTGTTGTAATTTAATGGCCTCTAAATTAGTGGGAAACGCCGAGGGGGCCCCTAAACCAATCAAAAACAATTAGAGAATTTACATAAATTGAGTCCATACCCACTAACGCTAAAACTTTCATATCTTTGAATTTTTGGTTCCATTCTTTTGCAAAAGAATAATCAGTGAGAAGTGGTGAGTGATAAATAGATCCGTTGGCGAACTCTTTGATTCCGATGTGATTCCAAAATGCTTTGAAGGGATTTCCATCAAAAGGATTACAGCCTTTATTATCTGAACCTCTGGAAGTGTAGCACATTATGGATCGACTCTCTGATTAAATACAATTAATAACTTGAAAACAAAATAAGAGGCAAAACCTTTGGGCCAAATGATTGGCGCTAACGATTCCATAAAGTTTTGGAGAGTAATCACCCGATGGAACCGCTTTATTGGTTCGACATCGATATAGTCATCAAAAGCCACAAATTCGACCTAAAATAATTGATTAACTCTTAACGTAAATAAATTGAGTCAAACCTTATAGTGATTGTATTGAATAAAAGGCGGAAGGATTAGTGTCCGGTCCAATGATTTAGCGAATTGAAGACTTCCTAAGAGCTGTTCCGCCTGATTACCAAAACGACCTGAAATTGTCATTCAATTAATATTTATTATAAACAGAACTCTGTGTGGAACTACTCTTTAAATTAAATCTTAAAAATCAAAATATTTGCCACTTTTTGTTGTTTTTTGTAATAAAAGAGTCGACTCTTTGTATGAATGAATTTATTCTAAAATTTAAATTATTTATTAAAAACTTTTTATTCAAAAATATATTTTTGTTTTTTAATTGAAGTAATGAAAAGAATGATACGAACCCATACACGAACAGTAAAGGATATAACCCTTTGGGTCAATATCTATGTTTTCACCAAAAATTGTATTTAAATTAATTAAAATAAATATATATTTAATAATAAAAGACATTATTTAAAAGAAAACAAAAACATTTGAATTGAAAGGAAAAGCAATGAATCGATTGGTTCTTAACTTTAGTTTCTTTGCATTTGTGGCGACTTTTGTGGACTTTTAATGAGTTATTCACTCAAAACAAATGTCAGTCTTTTAATAGAATCCAATCTTTAAATAATATTAAATATAATGAAATGAATGTCTAACCACTAACTCATTGATAATATGTGGGCCGAAGCGAGAAAACATGAAAAGAAGTTAAGGGGACTTATGATAGACTATCGCCGAAGAGCTGAGAGAAGGCGTGAGTTCTACGATCGGATCCGTTCAGATCCGGCGGCTTTTCTTCAGATCCACGGAAACCAAATGAAAATACATATCGACCCCAATGTTTGTTCAGCGGCAGAGTCTTCACTAATGCCATGGATGGGAGACACCAGTAATTTGATCGATCGGTTTGACGTTAGGGCACATTTGGATCGATTGGATATCGCCAACACTTCCATCGAAAGTGCCGTCACTTCGGGTTTAGACGAAACACTCGAACGACAAATCAATTACGAAAGATATCGTAATTTAGTACAAAACGAGTTCTTAAACTTAAATGAATCTAAATTTTTACAACAAATTTGGTTCGAAGAGAGGTTTGGAGTGAATCACAACCAGAAAGACATCCAAAACAAAGCGAATCAAAAGAAAAAATTGGCCGAAAAGAAGGCGACCATCGCTTATAACTACGATAACGACGACACAAATTCACAGACAATACAAACGAAGAATAGCGAGTCCTCATCTGAAGAGAGTTCTGATGAAGACTATGATTTTGATACCACTGTTAATATCGATCATTTGGACAACGAATCCGGACATCGAATTAACGGAATTGCCCTCAAATATGGTATGAAAAACGACGATTTCGTCAAATATTTAGACGAAGATAAGACCGAAGCCGAGAAAATTCGGGTTCAGAAGGAAATAGAAAATGAAAAATCAATGTTCACCGGAAGGAAGTCTCGACGCGAGAGAAGAGCTCTCAAAGAACAACGACTTATGATTTTACGCGCCGCTAATGTCGAAGAATCCGAAAAAAATACAAATAAAAAGATTGAATCAGAAAAACAAAGTCAGAGTTCTTCAGATTCTGAAATTTCTGTCGATGAGAACAAAATAGAGTTTATAACGAGTTTTGGCGGCTCTTCAGAAGAGGACAAACCTCAGGAAGAAATTCAAAAGAAAGAAAAACAAATAATCGCCAAAAGGAAACAAAAGACTAATCAAAAAATTGAGACCATTCCTATTGTTTATGGACCCACTCTTCCAGGAGAAGAAACAGTTCCGTCTGTAATGACAACTACTTTCAATAAAAGCAGTCATTCAAAGCAAAGGACGTATCGATTCAATGATTTACATAAGAGGTCGCGATCTCGAAGTGATTCCAACGACAGATTTAAATATAGAAAAACTGTTAGCCGACACTTTTCACGCAGAAGTAGTCGAAGTAGAAGTCCAGAACACAGACATTCTAATCGAACCCCTGATAGATATCGAGAGAGAAGAAGAAGTCGCGAACGTAACAGATATAAAGATTTAAGTAGAAGTAGGAGTTGTTCCAGAAGTCGAGGTCGAAGAAGAAGTCGAAGTAGAAATAGAAGTAAACGAAGTCGAAGCAGAACTCCTACTCGAAGAAGAAGAAGCAGGAGTTCCAGCAGAACAAAAAGAAAATCAAGAAAGAGTAGGGAACGCAGTCATAGTAGAAGACGCAGCAGATCCAGAAGAAGAAGTAGAAGTCGTGGTAAAGATCGAGGTCATAGGGATGCATACAAAACAAGTCCAAAAAGAAGTCGAAGTAAAAGTCAAAACAAAAAAGTGGTGCAAAACTTTGATGACAAAAGTTTAGTCGAAAAGTCGGAGAAAATTGTTGTCACTTCGAATACAATAAATGGTTTATTCGATGAAAACAAAAAACCATAAAATAAACAAATATTTTATAATTTTAGATTCAAAACCAGAAATCGATTCGATAAAAGTGGAAAATGCAGTGAAGGCGCCCTCACCTCCAGTCAAGAGTTATTACAGACATGATTTGTGTGAAAGTGAGGAAAGTGGTGAAGAAATGCCATCAAATGAAGGAAATCAAACAGAAAAAGAGGGGTTCGTATGGAAATTGTTATGGAAATCAATATTCATAGAAATTTTAAAACTTTTTTAAAACAGAAGTAAAAAGAGGTCGAGTAATGTCTTGAATCTAAGCTCCGGATATAAAGTCAGTAAGCATTCGATTATTTTCTTCAGATCGTTGGTCACTCTCTCATAACTATTGTTTTGTTGATCTTTTGAACTGATATTTATATCTCAATTATAGAGTTCTGTTCCGTCGACGACAACAAATACACTTCAAGAAAAACTTAAAAAGAAAAGACAGGCTCTAATCGATAAACAATGTTTGCATTCATACGTCTTTTGACATTTTCTTAATTAATGTTTCATTTTAGACAAATTGGATAAAAAGGCAGAACTCGAAAAACTAGAGAAACAACAACAGGAAAGAGAAGACAGAGAGGAAGAACTCAGAGAAATGACTTCAAAATTAAGATTTCGGTAAAAAACACTTTTGAAAAATTTTAGATTTCACTCAAATATATTTTAATTTTAGCCGAGAATTTTATCGGAACGATCGTAGAAGTTCTAGGTCTTCATCTCACTCTAGATCTATCTCGAGAGGCAGTTCTTCTTCGTCTTCATATTGATTAACGTATAAATTGTTTATTTGGTCAGTAATCAAATGTTCTTCTAATTTAAATTTGAATTTTTTAAAATTTTTCAAAATAAAAATCAAGTCATCTCTCAATTAATGTTTCGAATCACAAATTCTATGATTTAAACAAAAGTCACGAAATTAAACATTAAAACAATGGAAACAAATTTATTCCAAAGAGACTCGTTTTGAAAGTTTTTTACTAAACCATTAAAGTCACCAAAAACTCAGGTTATGTCCACTTTTGATAAGAAATTCATTTTACAAAATGTTACAAATCCTGTATTTTAAAAGACTTTATCTGAAATTCATTGAGAAAATATATCAAACATTTATTTGATTTAATCTATAAATAGAAAAACATTTAAAATGTTTTCTAAACTTCAAAATATAAACAAAATGAGCGAAAATTTGCCCAAATTTTGAAAAATTGGAAAACTTTTTATCATTTGTTATCCTTTAATAAATAAGTATCGCTTTATTTGCTTTCATTCTCTTTTTCTTCGGAATCACTCTTTTTTCTCCTTCTTCTGAGTTCAGTATTGGATTCATCGGAACTGTTTTCTTCTGGAACTCTGTCATCAACGATATCACTGTTATTATCATCAAATTTTGTGTTGTCCTGAGAAGAATGATCTTTGAAGTCTTCAGTCATTTTTGCGGGAAATATCAGATCAATTACACAAACGATGAGCTGAAAATTAAAGAGTCAGTCGATTAAATACGAGACACAAAAGACAAACCAATCCTAAAATAGCGCCCAAAAGAATAGTCGCGAACGCAAAGAGTATATAAGATCCCCAGTAAGGGATGCCGTAGTCATCGACCAAACGGTTGTGAATCGCTCTCAAAGCCATCGATATTTTAAAGAAATACGAAACGATTGACATTCTGTTCAAATAAATCACATTTTTTAGAAAAAACTAAATAAAAAACTAATATTTGATTAACTGATAAGAGTTTGGAGACTTCCAACTCGAGACCGGATCTATTGATTGCCATTTCTTTTCTTCAACAAAACTGACGAATGTATTGCTATCACGCGATCCCTTATACTGTCTAAAGAGGCCGTCCTTTACACTAATTAAGGCAATCGATTAAGAATTAAGTAAATAAACACCAAAACAAACAAACGATTAAAAGAATGAAAACTAACTGATAAATGGTTGGAAGCGCTGTAACCATAAACCGTCCGCTCAGACCCGGATTAGCCGTTACATCGACGGCAGCCACTTTTATACTGTTTTCAAATCAAATTATAATTTAATTCATTGAAGGGTTAGTTAAGAGGAAAACCTGAGGTCTTGACTCCAATCGGCGAAATTATTCCAATCGGTTTGCATTTGTCTGCAGGCAGGACACCAAGGGGCAAAAAACTCAACCATCCACTCTCCAGACAACATTTGATCCCAACTCTCTTCATCCAAATGTATTAGAGATCCCTTCTTTGACTCACAATTGGATACACAAAAAGATAAAACAATTAAAGTAAATAAAATTGACTTCAAAACAGTTCTCGTTTTCGACGACAAAGAATTTGTTTTCATTTTTTAATTATTAATTTGTTTTTAATCTCAAAATTTGACAAAAACTAAATAAAAGGTTTGAATCTCTTAAAACAATCGATTAATTGTCACTAATTTTGAAGTTTTAATTCAGTTTTCAATTAATCGGGAAAAACATCAAAAGTCTGACTCTTTTTCTGATAACAGATTTCAAAACATTTGATTGGATTTGAACTTCAAATGACGTGTCGTTAGAAATACAGTCGACTCTCGTTTTAGTGTATAATCTTATGGTTCTCTCATATATACAAACATTTTGATAACGAATTTTCGGTCTTTAAGTGTTGTTATAACAAATCTGATGTCCACTTATGTCCACTAAATAATTACAAACGAGTCTTAAAAAATTAGACAAAAATTAACTCATTTTTTTCAATTCTTTAGAATTTTATCTATACTTTCAAATTTAGCGCCAAAACTTTTGTTTGAACTGTGACTCTTCTAACCCTAAAGGGTTACATTTTAAAGTTTCAAATAAATGAAAGTATAATTTTCTGATAAAAATAAATTAAATATTTTAATTATAAAAGTTGTAGGCATTAGTTTCTGTATTGTTTATAATTAACTAGTTAAGTTATGTATTAGTCATTTATCCTGTTTATGTTTTGCATACTTTTCTAATGTATAACTCTTTGATATAAATTCAATGTAATTCTCTAACTAATTATTAGCTCGTCTGCAATGTAATAGTGTGCACTAGTCTTAGTAGACTTTTGCACTTGCTAAAATAAATATTTGTGATTACTAGGGATGGAAAAATACATGTATTTTGAAAAGAGATTTGTATTTTTCATATAAAAATGCAGTATAATACAACAGGTATTTTACATACTATATAATGCCTGCCATCCCTAGTCACTACCAATTCTATGTCTACAAAGTAGAGACCCAAATCGGACCTGACCTGACCTGACTCGGACCTGACCTGAGCTTAAAAATACCTGACTCGGACCTGACC
>JAQIXI010000822.1:0-18032 GCA_034700165.1 Galumnidae sp. Gr-Ori-00277 | reverse complement strand
TACAAAAATCCCAAATATATTTGTTTTCGGTTTTCGGGCTTTAAATCAATTGAAAACAAAATTAGTTTTCAAACAATTATTCAAATGATTAATGAATTACTTGATGTCTCTCCCGATGAAACCTTTGATTTGATTTATGGATCTGTTTTAGTGAAGACATCTTTGGTGAGAATAAAATTAAAGACAAAATATGAATCAAATGTCAATGAAAACAAAATCATGTGTTTTGTGTTATGAAAGCAATCAATAGATGGCAGACAAACACAAAACACTTCAAACATTATTTATAAAATTTCAGTTCACATAAAACAATGATTTAAATCAAATTAATGATGAAATTATCCACGAATTCATTAAAACAAATAATAATAATATTGTTTTTGTCTAAAGAAGAATGTTTCCAATCATTGATTTAAAAGTTGCTAAAAGTTTTTAATTTGAGCGCAAAATGTTTGAACGATTGGCTATAAATTGTTGACGAATTGATTGCATCACTCCATTGAAACTCGTATTTATTGCACATTAAGTGTCAAAATTAGTCAACATTTTGTCATTTTGTCTCAAAACTACTGAATAATAATTACTATTAAATTAATAAATCATTGAATTTCGTATAAATACTTTGAGTGAATTCACATAATATAAGACATGAATTCAGTGCCGACTCCGGTGGCCATAAAACCCGTAAATTATTTAAAATGAAAAACAATTATTTTATAAAAAATATTTTGGTTACAGAAAGTGCCATATTTTGGTACATTTGGAACACTGAATGCGGGTTCGCTCATAACAATCTATGGTCGGGTCCCAAATGGGGCCAAAAGGTATTCAATATATTTAAGATTAGTTTTTTAATTAAATGTTTGGCCAAAGATTTTCCTTCAATTTAATGGTTGGTTCGGTTATTACCGATTGGTTGAAGAGAAACGGAGACATTGCCTTCCATTTCAATCCCCGGTTTGACGAAAGAGTAGTCGTACGAAACAATACCCGAAACGGCGTTTGGGGTACAGAAGAACGACAACCATTTGTTAATCCATTCATTGCCGGTCAGGACTTCGAAGCAATGATTTTATGTGAAGACAACTGTTATAAAGTGGCGGTCAATGGAAAGCATTTCATTGAATTTATTCATAGAATACCCCTTTCGATGGTCGGAGTCCTATCTATCGATGGAAACGTCGAAATCGATCGAATCGAATATCTCCGCGAAATTCGTTACTTTCCGGCTCTGAATCCGATTCCAGTTATTAATCCCTCTCTGCCTCAAACTCTTCAGCCAATATTCAGTCCTCCCCTTCCATATCATCAAAAGTTTTCGGAGGGACTCAGAGAGGGTTTTATGATTTACATATCGGGTCGACTCAATCACAGCCCACAAAACTTTACAATTGATTTGTTGAGTACAAACATTTCGAGTACTGATATTGCCTTCCATTTCAATGTTAGAGTCAGAGACTCTTTAGTCGTCAGAAATTCATTTGAAAATAAGAAGTGGATCCAAGAGGAGCGAGAAATACCTTTCTTTCCATTCTATGCCGGCGTTAACTTTGATTTAATTATTAGAATCGATTCAAATCGCTATTTGGTTGCAGTCAATGGACAGCATTTCATTGAATTCAAACATAGAATTCCTCCTAATTTTGTAAACGGAATGTCAATCACTGGGGATGTCGTCATCGCTTCCATTCGATTCTCTCAAACGTAATGACAATAATGTAAATGTTTTTGATATGTCTTACAATAAAAAGTTGATTCAATATTTTTAAATACATTTCTTTTTTTATTGAAAAAAACACAATTAAATTAACAAAAGTTACTTAAATGTCATTTTGTTTACATTTTATATAAAAAGAGAATAAATTAACGAAAAGTAATGAAATTTATTCTCTTTCTTAAAATGTATGCATTAATTCCAGAAATGATTGAAAAGACATTTTATAAAATCAAAACGGCTTTAAATGCATACAAATTAATGGAACGAAACAAATATCAGATAATTAGTGGAAAGAGTGGTGTAGTTGTCATTTACCTAAACCAAGTTTTTTGGCTTCGATTTCATATATTAAAAGTCGCCACATCTTAACGACAAAGACCTCCGCCTCGTCGTCCAAAACCATCGCCACGTCGTCTAAAATACTTTGAGCACTACTATTGGACTGAAGTTTATTACAAATGAAGGCTAAGAGCGCCTCTTCTTCTTCGCCTATATATTCAGCGATCTTTTTGTTAATCCATGGCCTGATTCGCTTTTCCATTAATATCTGAAAATAAATAATTAGAATCGAAAATATGACTCAAATGACTCACATTATCGACGAGAGACCACTCGATCTCATATTTGAAGAGTTCTTCTTTAGAAGTGGGAATCTTTTCAATTAAAGCTTTTATTTGTTTTCTCTTCTCTTCTGAAGTCATCATTTTGTTGTCAATGCCTCCAATGGATGTCTTAGCTGTGGGGGTACTTAAGTTACTGTCATTATTGTCGTCGACGAGTGTCGGTAATTTTCGTTTCTTTGATTTAGTGTTGTCGTCGTCTTCATTAGGATTGAATACTTCAGATACAGAAAGTCTTTTTCGTTTGAGATCTGCGGAAGGATTAGCTGACTGTCCACAAGTGGTTGTGTCAGTCAATTCAGGAGTGTTAGCATTTGACGTATGGTTTGATATCTTTTCGATATTTCCGTTATTTATATTATTGGCGTCTTTTGAAATACTGTTCGAAGTATTTTGAAGTTTCATTCCGGCGAAACCGAATGTCTTTACGGTTTCCTCTTTGGGAGTGGCGCTCGAATCCATTGAGTTGTCGTCTTCTGCGACAGCGACTGAATTTGACTTTTGTCGCGCCTCCAGCATAAGAGCTCGAATACGATCACTGACTACTCTATTATTTCGGTCGCGTTCGCTCTCATCTGTGGATTGCATTCGTTTCCTGACTTCACTGTCGGGGTCCGGATGACCCTCTTTTGCCAATTTCTCTCTGAGTTCTTCCAATTCTCTCTTTTCTTGGAGGCGTTCACTTTCATCTGCAGTCATTTCCTTCTCTCGATCTCTCATTCGCCTCAAAAGACTGTTTCCTTTATAATACTTTTGGTCGAAGCGGTCGTCGTCATAGTCTTCGAGGAATTCCTTAAGTTTTCTTTTTTCGTCCTCTTCTTCGAGACGTCTCCGCTCTTCCTTTTGTCTCTCTTTTTCAAATTCCTTGGCTTTTCTACTCTCTCTGAGCTCCCATTCCCTGAGTCTTCTTTGATAAGAGGCCTCTTTTTCTTTGAGTTGGCGTTCGAGACGTCGTCTCTCATATGCCTCCTCTTCGTCTTCAATGGGCGCTTCTTTAGCTTCAGATCTGCGGTCGCGGTATCGCTCGCGATCTCTATCGCGTTCTCTTTCTCTCTCGCGCTCTCTTTCTCTGTCGCGATCTCTTCGAGAATTATCTCTTCTTGAAGAGCCCCTATCATTAGATCTGTCCCTATCTCTGGGCGATCGTTCTCTACTTTTTCTATTAGGTTTGAGTTCTTCTAAAGGTTTGTCATCAATTCGTTTCTTTTCCTTCTCCTTTTCCTTTTCCTCTTCCATTTTCTAAAAAAGGTTAAGAAAAATGAATTAAAATATAATCAAAAATTGCTATTAATTGGAATAAAAGTGAAATAATATAAATTCAATATAGTTTTGCTCACAAATGGAGGAATGTTTTAAACCAAACATTAATTGAAATCTCAATAAATTCTGAGGAATGAATTCAATAGAATTATGAATAAAATTACAAATTTCTTAAAATTGTATTTACGTTTCGGTTACGGTTTGCATACATTTTGATGACTATTTCAATGGCTTCGGAGAAGAACAACAATTACTTAAAAACAAAATGTTTAGAAATTGTTGGTGTAGTCAATGATTCAAACAATTGTTTCATTTGTCAAAAGGCTTTGTATGCCTTACCTAAAGATTGGATCGCATTTTATTGCATAACATTTTGTGCACAGTTTTGGCTGTCTATCACTTGTCGCTAATCGTATGATTTGAAAAACACAATACGATTAAACTAACAGTTCCGGCCTTTACCGGCATTTCAATTAAAAAGCAGAAGAAAACGGGAATCTAATGTCCACTCACTCACCGAAACAATATTTCCAACGATTTTGAAATGACTAACAGATTAAAGCAAATGAACTTTACTTACAAAACTCCGTCAAACCATTTCTCGAATAAAAGGGTCGCATCTCTGGTCACTGAAAACTCATTTTTTATAACAATAAAAAATCAATAAATTTACTTCATTTCCATTTAATTTCATTATTTTGTAAACAAATAAAAATGAAAACAAAGAAATAAATCAAAAGCTTATTGTTATAAAAGTCCCACAAATTTAACAATCAATGAGTGGTTCAATAAATGAATTATTCAAATACTCACCGATTCGTTGAAAATCGCAAACAATTCATTTGAAAGTAAACTCAAAAATCTTAAGGCAAAGCATTACTCACCGACTAATCCTATTCTTATATTTCGGCTAATTTTCTATCAAAATAACGCCTTTCAAGTCAAGAGTCGTTGGTTTCAATCAACACACAATAAGAAAGTCCTGGTTTTTGAGGGAATATCAATATGTCATATGTCAGGCGTTGTGACTAAATTACTACTCAATTACAAACTATTATAACAAGTAACGCATTGCGAACACAAATTAATTTAGATTTAGAGCTCAACTCAAAAAAACAGATTTATAGCTACAAAAAGACTGATTCTAATTAAAAAGGATTTCAAATGATCTTTTAAAAGCTGAACATTTATATCAAGAGCTTCCGATTAAAGACTGAATTTCCCCTCAAATGACTAAAAAGTTTCAGATAAATACCTTATAAGTGTCGCGAAATTTATCGATTTCTC
The DNA here is from genome assembly GCA_034700165.1 of Galumnidae sp. Gr-Ori-00277. Lineage (NCBI taxonomy): Eukaryota > Metazoa > Arthropoda > Arachnida > Sarcoptiformes > Galumnidae > Galumnidae sp. Gr-Ori-00277. Next base: position 13,148 of record JAQIXI010000822.1, on the reverse strand, counting down.
TGTGAATTAACGATCGCTTATCGTCTTCTAAATCCATTTCAGATAAATTCTAATTAAAAATAAATAAATTAATAAAATTAAAATTAAAGTTAAAATCAATATTACTTCTGGTTTTGTGGGATCTTTGTTAGCACTTATAATACGGCGCTGTCTTTCTCTTAGATCGGGTTCTTTAGACAATTCTATTTCGTGTTCTTTGAGAACTGTCTGTAATTGAGAAGATATAATAGTGTCCTCTTCTTTTGTTTGTTCATCGAGTTCTTTGGCAGTAATGCCTTTACTCCGGATATATTCGTCTAATTTTTCCTGAGTTTTAGGATCGACTTTAACGACCAATTTTTTGTCGGCCACTTCGAAATCATTCAAAAGTCGAACGGCTCTCATGGCTGAGTCCTGATCACAGTATTCACAAAAGCCAAATGCCTGTAACTTTCCATTTGCCCCCTGAACTCTCTTCCAATTGTTAACAGTTCCACATTTCTTTACAAATCCAACAAATAATTAATAAACAGTTTTTAAAAAAGTAATAAACTATTGATTACTGAAAGCATTTGTCTAATAAGCATATCAGACGCCCTCTCCGTTATGTTTCCCACAAACACTGTTATAGTACTTCCCGGAGTGATTCGAGTCTTTCTTAACTGTTGCTGAGAGTCCTGAGTGACCGCAGACGCCATTTGTTGGAAAATCTAATTTTAATCCAATTTATGTCAAAAAAATTTTTTGATTGAAAATTTACTAAACTGACCGGATTAGTGCCTGGATATACTCCTAGAAGGGAGGGCTGATTGCCCTGCGATGAATTCTGTGAACTAATTGTAATGTTGCGAACCGGAGGCGCAGATATTGTGGTCACACCCGAAGGTACTGTCACTCCCATTGGTGTTAATGACCCCTAAAATAGACCATTAGTTAAGTGATTTAAATGCATTTCATATGATGTCATACGGGAGGCATCGGAGGCATCATTTGCATCGGTAAGAGTCCGGCTAAACATTTCAACAAATTTTAATTTTGTATTAAATATAAGTTTAAGGGAGTGTTTGTCAGTTCCAATGACTGACCACTCATTTACTGACCCATTGGTTGCATTCCTTGCATTTGATGGTATTGTGGACCCATTGAAGAACTCATCATTGATGCCATCGCTGCCATCAATGGGTTATTTGGCGCTCGAAATGACATAATTGTCACTCAATTAACCAAAAATTGTGACAAATTTGTTAAAAAAAATTGGATATAAAATCAATTGTTTCTCAACGCAAACGATATCTTCTATAGAAGACGTTTTAATACTTTTTTAAACCAAATTATTTAAAAAGATTTTAATTTAAATAAATAGAGATTTATTTTAAGTGAAAATTATTTAAAAAACGATTAATTTATAAAATACTAAACAATTTTTGCAAATTTAATCTTAAATTTGATTTTGTTTTCATTGATTTAACCGATTGACGCCATTTTGATTTTGGGGGAAATCATAGATTACGTTACATAAAATGTTAAAACGAGTTTAAATTTCATTTTTTATTTAATTTACAAATTGTTTTATTAAATATTTTTAATAATTAATTATTTTTAAAATTAGTTATTAATAAATTAGTTATTAATTATTATTGATTTTAAATAATTTCTGATTTACTGAAATCAGTCTCACTATTGGAGTAAGTTTTAAGTTATAACTTTTAAGTTATGAATAAAATGAGTAAATAAATAAACAAGGTAAAAATAAAAACCTGAAAAAAGAAAATTTACTCATTTTTTCATAGTTTAAAATTTACTCCAATTCATTGATATTATATTAAGAAAGACTTATCTTATATACCATCAAACTTTGAAATTCGATAAAAGGGTGAAGGAGTGGTCATTTCTATAATATTTTGACATATTTTTGTTCAATTCACCATGCTCAATAGCTCAGTATCATATTTGCCTTTATACAATATCAGATATTATATATCGGTTTTCAATTTAAATGATTACAAATAGAGTTAATATTTAATTTAAATAATATTTTTAATTATTAACAAAACTTATAAAAAGAACAGTAAATGATATAAATTATATTTAAATTAATTTTTTGGTATTATTTTCAATAAATAGAAATTAGACGATAATGTATACTATAAATACTATCAATACTATCAATTCTACATTCATACTGTATTAATCATTAGTAATTATTAAAATGTTTAAATAAAGACTACTTTTTATACATTATTTCAATAAATAGTAGTTCACTATTAACTTTACCATGTTCAAACTTTGTTAGAAATGATAAATTAATTCAAAATTTATATTTCTTTAAAGCTTTAAAATCCAATTTTACCCTGCTAAATCTCACAGGAACCCATTGATTGAAAATAATATAATTTATCATTCTACTTTTTTAACATCTCAAGTTTACTAAAGAGACCAAGATCACCACAATATGTATAATATGCAGTGATAACAGATCTTAAATTAATAAAATTTTAGAAATAAACAACAAATAAAATCCCAACAATTTTTTCATTTCAAAGTTTGTTTTTTAAAAGTGAATTTCAATTTGTTTTTATTAAATATAATGTAAAATCTTGATATACAAAACATTTACCCGGTTTATCAAAAGCTCATTTATTTTTGGCTATCTATGCACTACAAGTCCGTAATCTGTCATCACTGATAATATGTCAATCCTTATAAAAAGTGTTTACTTCTAAATCTATAATACAAGTAATTTGAGTTTCCTACAAAGTAACAAGCTTGAAAATCCATATAGTTCTTTTCTAGTAAATGGTTAGCCTGGATAGTGATGATATCACTGATGAATAATTTTAACCCAAAGGATAAGTTTCTTCCAATTACTTAAAAGAGGCGCTAAATTTCAGTACCACTTTATAAACATTTATTTTAATTTTTTTAATGTTTATGAAACGCACAGAAATTGACTCAAATTTGTTGAAAATCTCAACAAATATTGACTCAAACTTAATGTCTATTTTTAACAAAAAATGCGGAAATAATGTATTCATCACTTTATGAAAACATTATCATAAAGTGATGATAAACTTTGAAAATTGAAGTACTGGTCAATTATACTAAATAAGTGGTCTATCAGAGAGATTATGAGAATAACATAAAGATGCAAATGATTAGCGCTTCCAAAACAATTGAAATTTTAATGGATTTCATCTGAGTACTTTTCATACTGAGAGCTAACGAATAAATTTTTCTATATTCAAAACAAAGCAATTTTTGAACAGCAATTCATTCATTTTTCAAAAAATTTTTAAATAAATTTATTTAAAATTTGAATGAAATCCAATTATTTTAATACTGTTTTAGAATACAAATAAAATAAATGCAAAGTAATAATAAGGTAAACAGTTTTCCATTACAACCATTATATCAATTAGTGGAGAGAAGTCTTTCCCAAATGTACTTAAAGTGAACTTCAAAACAATTAGGATTTTTCGTCAAAAACTTCTGCAAAACTCTATTTTAATCTTTACTCTTCTGTTTGAAGATTAGTTACATTAGTGTACTATAAAAGGTGTACTCAAAGTATTGGTTGTGAAGCACTGGTGACCTCATTATAATACAGAATAAGTAACCGAACACTTATTGGGTTCATAAGAGGTGTCAATAAACTTTAATATAAACTTTTATATTATTTTTATATAAATCAACGCATATTTAGAGAAGAAAAGGAATCTTATGTTTGATTTGCACTCATTGAAGGCGAAAGGGATGACTGAGTTGAGGAAAACCAGAGAACAAATCTTTCCTGAAGTCAATCACTTCTGAATAGTGTTGTCGATTCATTAAATAAGATATTAAACTTGTTTTTAGACAATAAAATCCTTTTTTAATGGAAAATATATAAAAAAAAGTTGAATAAAAAATCATATCTTTTAGACATCCCTTTGAATAATAAACAAAAATAGTTTTCGCTATTATTTCGCGAATAATTTTCAAGACTTTATTTAATAATTATATTTTTTGTGAGAATAGTCTGAAGTTTCAATCGTTAATAAGTTTGTTGGGCTCCACCTCTAAGAGTATAATATTAATGGTGACGTTGAAAGCATGAGAGCACAGCTCTGAGATGGCGAAAGAGGACCGACAGGTCCGCCTCATTCGCTCTAAATCGTGATTCTTCAATGTTGGCAATACACCAGTGAATGCGCCGATCAGTCGAGTGCTGGCGAACTGTAAGAGCACTGAACAGAATTTTCTAAAGTAATGTTTGTGTGAAGTGAACAGAAAAAGTTTTCTCTTCATTATTTGGCAGACAATCCATTCTCATATCACATGTTTTTATTACAGAGTTTTGTGAAAATAATTACTTTCCTTCAGTCGATTTGTAAAAATATTTTCATTTAATATACATTTGACTCTAATAGTGATATCACGACAACTATTGCTCTGACATCACATCTTAAGGAAAAAAATTATAAAACGAATAATGATTTTAAAGTTTCCAACATTTGATACGAGACTAGTCTTATGAAAATATGGGGAAAATATATTTAATAGTGAAATGTGTTTTACTTATATTTCATAAAAACCAGTGAAAAGCTGTGTTTCGCCGACAGAAACCCAAAACATTTTTATTTTTTCCTTTCGACTGACGATAACATCAATTTGTGTGCATTTCGTATGAATAAGTTTTGCAGAAAATACTTTAAGTCGACACAAGTTTTGACATAAAAGTACTTTTTTTTATTTAACTGAATCTAATTTTACAATAAAACTTTTTTTTAAAAATTGGTTCGAAAGGAGTAAAAAGTTTACGGATTAAAACTTTTTACCCAATTCTAGACTTTTATGAGTCATTTGTTTGATTCAAATTAAAAACAAAACTTATGTTTGGCTCAACTCTTATCGGAGACGGCTTTATATCACTCAATGTTTTATTGAATGAAAGATAAAATTTGACACTAAATTAAATATAACTCTCAATATATTTATATATAACTTATTATTTGAGAGTAATTTGTTTTAATGAAAAATGCATTAAATGACACAACTTTTCAATTTAAAACAATTGTTTTATAAATATTTGTGGAATAAAAGCAAAATTGTTTGAATTGTTTGAACAGTTGTCCGAAAAACTAAAATATCATTAATTGAAATCTTCAGTTATGCCTCCATTATATCGAGACTCGACGTCTTGTAATCTACTGTCCGATAGAGAAAAGTCGTCCCAATGTTCTAATAATGGAAATACTGTGACTCGAGTCAAATGTGTTTTGGTGGGGGACGGGGCTATTGGCAAAACTTCTCTTATTGTCAGTTATACGACCAATGGCTATCCCACTGAGTACGTTCCCACAGCTTTTGATAACTATTCAGGTATTGACACATTTCCATTCAATATCTTATTTTCTTCTTTTATACCTCTGTTTCTCACGAATCTTCTCATAACAAAAAATTCAAATAATTTCGTTACAAATACTTTAATTAGTTTTAAATCTACAATAAATCATTCATTCGGTGAGAGAGTGAGAGAGTGAGAGAGAGAGAGAGAGAGAGAGAGAGAGAGAGAGAGAGAGAGAGAGAGTTCAATATTTGTAGTTTAAGTTCAAGTAATCAAAACCTGAAAGCAATGCACCGAAAGTTAGAAACAAAATCTAATGGAGTGTAGAGAAAGTCTAAGAGTAAGAAAAGTATTTTCTCAGATAATCATCTCTTGAATAAACTTATAATTTTGCCGTTCGTTGACATTAACCAACTTTTCGACTAATGTTTTTAAACCTTTTCCATGACTTTCATCAGTGGTGGTAACGATAGACAATAATCCATGTCAATTACAATTATGCGACACTGCAGGACAGGTATGTCTTCAAATTATTGTTGACAACTGGTTAATGATTTTTTTTTAAATTTATTTTAAAATCATTTTTGAAATAAGACTCAGTTTAGTTCAAATGCGAAATCTTTTTCTTTTTTTCTCATAAATCGTAAATAAATTATCTTTTGATGGAATAATTCTTTTAGTTTTAAAATTATTTTCTTTTTTAAAAAAAAACTTATATTCAAAAAATGAGCGGCCAGTCATCAAAAGGAACATCACTTCCTATTCCAGACATTATTTAGAAAATAAGTGCAAAATATTTGTTCCTCAAAACTGATTTGTTTTTTATCTCATATTTAATGATTGAAAAACTTTTAATTCAAAAACATTTTCTATTTTTCTAAACAATCTTTTATTGAAAAACAATTCTTTACTGAAAAAACTATTATTAAAATAATTTGAAGGATTGTCTCTACAAAAACAGTGAATAAAATTATGGTTCGGTTTTATTTAAAGTCAGTCAAGTAATTGAATAACCCCTTTGACTATTTTCAGTTCTATTTGGGAATTGAGTGAAACATTTTGAAAGAGAGAATCTGTTTTTAAATTAGAATAAACATTTGATCGTATCATTTATGAGGAATTCCTTATGAAAGGATATGTTCTGTTAGTTTGTGTTTATAATTATAAACAAAAAAAAGTCAAAATCAAGTTTTTAATCGTTGATCCGATGGTAATGTTTTTGCGATTAACAAATGATTTCAGATATTCCCCAATATTTCGCAGTTTTAGTTTAAAAACTAAATTTGAGTCCCATTTTAAGATAGAATTAAAAAACAATCGACTGATTTATCAAATATTTGTTTTTATACCAACATTTCAATGACATTTTGATTTTAGACAAAGATGGCCAAAGGGGTCATTTTAAAATGCAACCTCGACCAATCGGTGGCACGATTATAAAGGCTAGATTTTGTGTTTTTTGAGCCAAACCCATAAATTTGATATTTTTACCATTATTTTAAAGCCAGAAATGATAAAAATAGTATTTTTGGCAATTTTTGAAAATGCACTGAAACCCCCTTGTCCATTTCTGATTTTAACTATTGATCGACACATTAACTCAACATAACATTTATTCAATTGAAATCAATATTTGTTTTCAACTTAAAGAAATTAAAATGTTAAATTGAAATAAAATAGATTCAATATTTTCTAATGAAGTGGTGTTTCATCGATATCTGATTATTTGAAAAATGTTTAATATAAGTAACAAAAAATTAATTTGAAATAACTTGAATATAAGTGAATTGATTGATCGACTTTTATTAAAAACTATGTTTTGACTTCTTTGCAATCTATCGATTCTAATAAAAATTCTTATTAAATGATTATCAAAGAGATTGTGTTTGATTCATATCAAACAAAATTTAAAAATTTATAGCAATAATGGATTCCAATAACGAATGGCTTACGGTTTGAATATTTAACGGAAAATAATTTCCCAAAAATTTGTTAGAATTAATTCAAACCTTGAATTTAAATCTAATCTTTTATTGAAAAACAGTTTTTAATGCTTTTGAAGCAATCATTTCAATTAATTTTCAGTTCATTTATTGCCGATAAGTGATAAAAATGTTGTTATCAGTCGAATGGATTGAAGAAAATAAATCAGATAAAATTCAGACATTAATCAAAGCGGGAAATATTCAAGGTACATTGCTTCATGCAACATATTTTGTCATTTCTTGATCACTTCACTTGAATTTTATAAAATCTTGTCATATGTTTTCATTCAGACACAATTTGTGTGAGAAAAATAAAAGTAAAGTAAAAATGTCCTTGCTAAGTTAAATATATTGCTTATTAATAGTTTAAATGTTAATTAATTTTAAAAGACAGCAATAAATTAATAAATTAAATAAAAAAAACTAAGAAAAGAAGTAATATTTCTTTGGAATAACTCTTATGAACACAAACTGTTGTGACGGCAGACAAATAGAAAAAAGAAAAGGAGTCACAAAAGTCACCACTTTTTCAAATGTTTAGCTCTTCTCAAATATATTCGTTTTACTATTTTTATAGACTTTTGTTTGGATGAGTTATTCAATATATGGCGTAATCACAGTTTCAGACAGATGTGACAATTTGTCGATAAATTTATTTGGATTCCGAACTAACACATACCAAACCTTTGACAGCAAATAACATAAGGCATACCCTCCAGAGTAGAAGTCATTCATTTCTAATTGTGTACCACTTTTGTTATGTTTTCTTATGAAAAAAGACTTTTCTCTCACTCTTTTCAATAGTGAGACAAATGTTAGCTTTTCTTCTAAAATATTTTAAAAATTCAAATCCAAATCCAAAGTATTCTCAATACTTAAAAAGTCAAATATTTTTTTGTGTCATTTCTTTGTTGTTATCTCTTTTAAAGATTAGCCATCTGTCATAGATTGTACCTTACTTATTGCTTACATATTTAAAAAATATTAACTAATTTTTAAGCAGAAATATTCTTCAAAATGATTAAAAACAAACCAAACTTTAACTTAGATTTTGAAATATAAAACTGAAATATAATAAAATAAATTAGAATTACATTTGGAAAAAGACGACCATTTCCTTTGTCTACTTCAATGTCAAGAATGATATTAATACTTTTCATACATAACTCGAGTTTAGGCATTAATTAAAATAAACTGAATATAAAACGAGAAAATAAAAAGCAATAAAATTTCAACGCATCGATAAAATATGAAAAACAATTTTGTTGAGCCCTTCAAATATGGGAAACTTAAAAAAATATTTAAAAAAACTTATGGCTCACGATTTTAATGATTTTTACCGCAACGGAAGAAGAGGGCAGACAATCATTTCTAAAATAATCATTAAATAAAATGACTTCAAGTATTAATATAAAAAATGATTTTCATTTGTGTAATTGAACTCATGTTTAGTGACTCATCGAATAGGAATTTGAATTCAAAAGTCAAGTCATGAAAATAAATCTCAGCTTTAAATTAGAGTTTTCATTATAATTACTATATATTAAATAATTGCTCCGAAACTATATATTTGCTTTAATACTATTTCTATTATAATTTATTTTGTTTGTAGTTTTTAAATCAGAAACTTATGTTTCATAATATTTAAGTTTAATAATGTATTTTATATCGCAATCAAAACAAATACTTTTTAGGAAAACATACTCTTCGTTAAAATCAATGATCTAAATCTAAAATTCTAGATTTCGTTGATTTGATATAATCATGCAATAATCATATAATAATCATGCAACAATTTGGGCCAATTATTATAACTGAATTTTATAGTAAAGTCTGTTTACAGTTACAGCCTTTTTGTGTTCTAAAAATACTTAAAAGAGATTAATTAATAGCAATACTGTTGTAACTGTGGATCACATCAAAAGGAATCAGAAACTAAAAAGAGGTGATACAACTTACAAATAAGTCTATGGCATAGACTCTATGCTGTTTCATTAAATCTACATGATAAGATATAGTTTTGAATTCTGAACAAAAATGTTTTTTTTGGGGATTTAAAATTTTATTTCGTTAAATAAATATATATCCTCGTCTATCATCTCCGGAGTTAGTAAGATGATCATGGTCTTATTTAATTTAATACTTGTATGTAAGTCATAGATTATGACGAATGGCCCAACTCTTCAAAGGTTTTATTTATCTTCAATTAATTCGTAGAGTTTTGCATAATATTAGAGATGAGAAGAAAAAGGTTGAATCAATCACTGAAATAATGAATTAAAAGAATAATTAATTTGATATTTCATTGTTTGAGTTTCAGAATAAACTGATTAACAATTAAACCCTTAATTTTAATCGGTTTCCGTTTTAATGGCAATTCATTACAATAATAATGTTTTCCAAATCAGGGAAAATGGGTTTAGAGTATAATTAGGGACAAAAAAATTTCTGATTTATTATTAATAATAATAATCAAAATTAAATGAATCAAAAATAAAATAAGACAATTGAAAGGTTCAAAATTCAGATTTTTATTCTTTGTAAACAACTCTTGATTTGAAATCTTTCGAAATTCGTCCCACACTTTAAGTCATTTAAATTTTTTGATTTTCCCAAATGATATCCTTAAAAGAAATTTCATTTATAGTAGGAGTCATACCATAATTTATTAAATTATTACTTCAGTAATAACCAACAAAAGCATTCATTAAATATAGTGGCTAAATACATCTAGATAAGTTTTAAAACTGTTCATTTAAAAGCAACAAATTTTGTGTCGATTTAGAGTTAAAAATTATATTTTTATGAATTGTATGAAACAAATAATAAGTGATTAAAACTTAAAATACCCAACACTTCAAAACAATGATAATTGTAGTAAAGGTCATTTGTCAAACATTATTCATTTAGGCTCTTAAGTGTTTTCATCTATGAAATGATAAAAATAAAGAATCAAAAAAATGTGAGATATTTGGGAAACTTTCATAGTTTAAGAGTTTTTTTTATAAACAAATTGTGAAAATATTTAGAAATTCCAGAAATTTTTGTCCTCAAATAACAATCAATAGTTTGTGAACTCTTTTGCAAATAATATAAATTTGTTTTAAGAGATAATAATAACTTAGAATAAAATAGTGAATCTTTAAATGTTTTTAAGAATTGGCAAAAGTTAGTGACAAAAAGTGGGTCACAATAATCCCACGCCATTTGTCAAAGTCTCCAAAAGCGATAATCTGTTGAGAATTCACTTTTATATACAGTTATTATAGAATTATTTTAAACTCAAAAATTTATGACACTTTTAAGAATTATAGAGATTTTAATGCCTTTATATTTGGATATTTTTCAAACGAAATTACATTAAATATTTATTTTGAATTTTAGGTGAATTCAATTCAACCAAACGATAGATTTTATATGAAAACAAATGGACTATATATACATAATTTTGAATTTTTATCCGGGATAAACAATTTCTCTCTTATACTTTGATATATGCATGCTTCATTTTATTGTCAATTTATTTTTTGTTAAGTTTTCCTTGAACTTTCAAAATTTATATGTAAGATCATCAGATAAACAGCTAAAACACTTGAGTTCAGGGGTTAATAAAAGTTAGAAAAAGAGCCATAAAATTACTTAAACTTCAAATTTGTTTAAAACATAAATTATTGGATTTTTCTTTCAATTTCTTCTTTTTTTTCAAACATTTTAATGAGATTTGAATTTAAATTAAATTCAACGAAACATTTTTTTTGCAAAAAATATGCTTTAGTTTAAAACTTTTCAATTTATTTAACCAACAACTTATAATGCCTTTCCCAGTATTTGCCATGGTAACTCTAAGTGCAAACTTTTTTTTATTAGCAATGGAGTGCTTTTGGATTTTATTACAAATCTTTATATAAATTTTAATGTCTAAAGAGTTTTATTGTACCGATTTGTCAGATTAGATGTAATAATTACAGATTTTCTCTTTACCTTGTTATATCTAGTTTCAATTTCATCTTGTAAAATTCCCCATAAATTTAATTATTACGTCTGGTTCTGACAATTTTTCAAACATTAAATTCACTCTTTAAAAATTTAAACCTAATAAAATTAAGCAAGCTTAATTTAATTCCTTATAAATTATAAGTTATTAATCAAAGTTTAGAACACAAATGGTTTGACTAAAAAATAATTTAAATTTTCCTTTTTTTTGAAATGAAAAGTCTCTCAAATTTATTTGGAATTAAAAGAATAGTTTTCCGTTAATTATAAGTGAAATAATTGGGAATTTTGTTATTTAGTTCAGACATTCATTTGAAGACAAAATGCCAGTCATTGAGAGTTCAACCGATTGCTATCTGTTGTGAACCAATTTTTTATGAAATGTTTCAACAGTTGACATGTTTTTATCGGAAATGATTGCCAGAAAACATTTGTCAATTTTTTTGTAGAATACAATAAAACGGTTTCGCTTTGCTTTTAATTATACAATAAAAGAGTTGATAAATATTTTGTAAATATTATATTCGAGAATATTTTTATTGGTTTAAAATTTTCATGAATTCTATAACTAATTCAATGAAAATAATTTTTTTCAAAAAACAGTTTTTGGGAAACATTTGTTCATTTGATAGTTTCCAACAGAAAACAAATGGCATTAAAAGTTCGATATATTATCAAAGATAATATGGAAGGAAAGGTCTCCCAAATGGTTTCCCTACTGAATGGTTAATGAAGTGATGACTTTTAATATTGTTGTCCCAAAAAGATGTTATATAAACAAAGGCTGTACTCATAATAATTGTTTAGAATTTTTCATTTTTTGCTTCTTAAAGAGCCTTCATTTGATTGGGTGTTTGACATTCTATCGAACATAAAAAGTGTTCAAAATGTCTTATGCGGGGCCGGAGGGCAACACATCAAAGGCCAGAAAAGGTCTGAGAATGAATGCAAACTCAGTACTCAGTAATTGTGAGGTCTAACGAGATCTCAAAAGGAAAAGCGTTGATATGCGCCGATGAGTCAGAATATTGCGAACCGGCACTGAATTACCAGCTCTACACCTGTAGGTACCCTAATATGAGGCCCATTCGCTCCCTTTTCATATCCTGTATTGATTCAAATGAAAGTGAATGAGAATTAACTGGACTGAGAAAAGTGACGCTCCAACACAACATTATTGAGGAATACTTTTCTATATTAGGGATCAACTAATCATTAGTTACTATTAGTTACTAATGACTGGTTTTTAACAATTTTTAGGAGAAAAATATTTTACTAAAACATAACCGAAAATTAGGGAATAGTTTGAAATATACGAACAATTCTTATGTTTATTAAATTTTATGTTCAAAATATGGAAAATATTTTGCCCTCAGAATGAGATAATGTCTTTCAGTGACATAATTGACTTAAAAGCGAGTTATCGTGTTTTACACAAAATTTAATGTTAAGAAATGGGCATAAATTTTGCCAAAAATTGTAAAAAACAATTTGTGTTAATCGAGTAATTGTTTTATAGCGTTGTTTAACAAAATAATAGTTTAATAATTTATTAAACACTAAACTTAACATAATTTTTATGTGAATTTTCTATATTTCTATATAAGTGTAAAGAATTTTAAACTAATTGACAAATGCCCAGGGCAATTTCAAACAATTAATTTTCTAGTTTTACATTCAAGTCTTTAAGTTGTCATATCTATCACTGAAACTGTGGGTCAACTCATTGTCAGATGAAATTCAATTTATTATAAAAATTAAAGAATGGATTTTGATATGAAAAGTAGTACTCATTTCAAAGCTTTACAATCAATTCAATGATATTTAAAAAATCAAATTTTAATATATAATTATATCGATATAGC
>JAQIXI010000821.1:0-18037 GCA_034700165.1 Galumnidae sp. Gr-Ori-00277 | reverse complement strand
GAGAGAGAGAGAGAGAGAGAGAGAGAGAGAGAGAGAGAGAGAGAGAGAATGATCGGGTTTCACGCAGTGGCTTTGTTTACAGTAATAAATCACTTTTGCCTCTCCAGACATATGTAATCTATGAAAAGCTCTGGTTCTGCAAAGACTGAGTTAATAAACTTAACATTGAAATTAAAAGACGGAATTAAATAAAAAATTATCAAATTATTAAAGCTATGGATTAAATAAACTAAATCTGGTTTTAAATGTTTTCAAAATAGATTTCTTGAGTAAATGTAAACAATTTTTGAAATGTCTTTTCTTTACTTAAGAATAATAAGCGATAATAAGAAGCGAATAATAATTAGAATTCGTATAAAAACTGCGATAAAAGTGAATGAATTAAATGAATCGACAAAAGAATGAATGAAAAGCCATATAAGCCTATAAAGAGTTCAAAACAGTAGGGATTGTCTCCGGGGATAATTTAAGGAAAGCTCGGGCTTAGAAGCGGCCAAACTATACTTTGGATTTGATAGTGAGCTAAGTCTTATGAGCACTGCCTTACAATTGTCGGTTCGGCTGCACTTCACTAAAAACGAGTTCAAAATGAAATACAATCAAAAGGACTTACATTGTGTTAAAACTATTGATGTTTTATTATAAAGAAACAAACAAACGAAGAGACACACAGAGGGAGAGTCGGTTTTGGGCACTGAGACCGACACACAAATAGTATATATTTGCGAATGAAAGCGAAATAAGGCCTCTGGGAGTCGACTGCTATCGAAGCTATTCTTTATTCACTGCAATGGCTTTACGTAAATAAACTAAAAGTATATGACTTACGATTTGGCAACAAATAAACCAAAAATTAATTATAAAACTCAACAAAAAATATTTAAAAAACGCAAATATAAATTCAAATGACTTAACAATAATTGAATGAAAGCGACGAACGATTTGATTAAAAATTATTCAGTTTTTATACAATTTTTAGTGTTATTTGAGACGAGAAAAGAGTCGATAAAAGTATTGGTTTATTCTCTCATTTCATTCTCACGGCTTTTGATTCAATCATTTTCTACTAAACTTTAATTTCAATCACTTTTAAATCGTTAAGAATTGACTCAATTTTCAATCAAATGATATTTTTATTTACAGGAAATTACTGACAATCGATACGATAGGAATCGAGATTTAATGTCATCTGAGAAGTGATACTAAACTGAGGCAAAGCTTTCAACAAATAATTCTTTGTTTTAAATGACACCAAATTTCACTCCAATTCTAACCATTAATTCACTGAATTTGTTTTGTCTAAAGTTTTGCTAAATTCCGTTTTCAAACAATTTTTCTCTTTAGTCTAATAACTAAGAGGAATGTGGTATTAAAGATGGCGGTCATCACCCCATCAGACAATCCCTCTCTAACTCAACATTGGGTTTAAGAGTCAGTCATTCCCTCATTTTTCAGCCATTCTTTCAGAACCAAAAATCAACCGAAACTACAATTTTCTTTTTAACGAAAACAGTGTCGACATCTATCGGCTCAGAATCAAAACATAAGGAGAGTACCATATTTGGCAAATCAACCAAGAACACATTTACACTAACATAAAAATGTCAACAAATTGTTGACTCAATAATCTTATTTACATCTAATTTAAAATTTAAATAAAACTCAGTTATAAAAAATGTTTAAAATATAATATTGAGGTTAAGTTATAACTTATAAAAGTAGATATAATTTAATAGTTTAACCATTTTTTATATTTAAATAGTTTATAAAAATTATATGGAATGCAATCATTTAATTAGTAATTAATCTCATTTTAATTGCTTTTATAAAAAATATTAAAACCTTTAAAATCTAAAATAATTTATATTTTTTTACGAATTCATAATTAAATTAACGATTCTTTAAATACTTAGATTAGGAACTAACCATTAACCTTGGTAAAATTCAAGCTATTAACAATAAAATTAATTTGATCTTTTACCTTCCTCAATTATACACATTCTTCAATGAAAATTATAATTAAATATAAAATATATGTGAAAACAATGCCGTTACTAAAATTAGTTTAAATATAAATTTTTATGTCAACAAAATTTGTTAATATTTTAATGTTTTTTTTAATACTTAAAACAAATAACGATTTCATAACAATTAAAAGAATAAAAATTATTTGTTTTATGGATTAATAACTAAAAATAAATTGAGAATAAAGTCTGAATTCGACTAAATATTTCATTTTGTTTTAATCATAATTTTTCAAATCTTTGGTTAAAAATACATAAATTCTACAATTTTTTAATGAAAAAATTGATTCTAATTAATGATAGGAAAAACCGAAACATAATTTGTAAGAAAATAAATATTCGACAAATAAAAAGTCAATTTTTCTTCGGAACAGAAATTTATTGTCGACTTTTTTTAAGAGATTAATAACTAAAGAATTATAAAACATTTAATTTAATTGAAAGAAATATTAAAATTGGTTAATGAAAAGACGTTATATCATCACATCATTATTACTCTTTAGTATATTAAGTGGTATTCCAATATTCCTGCAAGATAAAATTCTCCACTACATGTATATTAGAAAGGCTATTATCCTTACTTTAATTGAACCTGATTTTTAACGCATTTATATCATAATAGCAGGTTTTAGTAATCATTTCGGTTTCTATACTCTTCGTAAACATTTAAGAATGACTTCATTAGAAAATTAAATTTTGGAAATTTTATGGAAAATTTAAAGATTTTATAGTTATTAAGGGATAACTTGTTTTTTGTTGAATATTTCCTTTAATACACAATTAAACGAACTCTAATTACTTTGAAATCATTAAAAAAAATCTTTGATCACAGAATTCATCGGTTAATGAAATTTTTAATTCACTTAAAACAATGGAAACCAAAAATTAGATAAAACGACAGTTCATTATACGATTGCTTTTTAAAGTACATTAGAGTCTCTTAATATGAGTCTCAATAATAAATTAGATGTCAAAGTTTATATTTCATGAATTATTTATAGTATATTTTCAAATTAGTATTCAACTATTTTAAAATTAAATTGCAGGATAACTACTAGACTCTTGGCTTTTTAGTTGTGTTTCAAGATTACAGTGCGTTTCGATAAACAGAATTTAATTATTATTATAATTTACCAGTTGTATAATTAAAATTTAGCAAGATACACCAAATATAATTACAGTAAATTATCATAAGAAGTTTTAGTCAAATAAAAAACTCTGTTTTAATTTTTTCTAAATCATTGATTTTCTCAACATTTTAAAAAAATCAATAATTTGAAATGAAATGAACTAGATTAATTTATTGATTAATTTTTATTATTTTATTTGTAAGTAATTGTTATTAGAAGTGCGTCTTTAAAGTTGTCATTTAATTACTCTATTATTAGAATTGTATTGCAATAAAATGATAGAAATAACATGAATAGCTTGTTAAGCTACCTTGCTCATACCAGTTTTAATGTATGCACATTAGCGTCAGTTTTTGCAAAACAGAGAGCAATGCTTTGATTATTTTCAGACAAATGATTGGAGTGTCTCTCAACTCAATTAAAGTAATTTCTCTCAATTTTTAAGTTTAAGAAATGCCTTCAAATTATAGAGAAACGAATGCATAGATTAAGTGCTCGAAGCGAACCATTATATAAACCAATGAATGGTAAGAATATTTTCACCACAAATATCGTTACTCTGAAGGGAGTGGAGAGACTCACAGAATATTTGGAGTAAAAATGATCTGTTGATAAGATATTGTTTGCTTTCAATTATTATTTGAATAAAAAATGAGGAAAATCGCAAAATGCTTTCGTTTTTTATAAGGAAACTCGTAAAAGTGACCTTGACCATTATAGACCATTATAGACCATTATAAACTATTATTATGACAGTGAAGGGCAAGTCTACTGTCACTCTCAATATTATATTATAATCACTGGGCGTCTCAACTCATGCATTTGTATTACAGTATTGATGTAAACAGTATTCAGAATATTATTTAAAACTAATAAAATAAAAGTAAAATAGACTTACATTTATGTGGAATGAGTTGATTGAAGTGTAAGTATTATTGTCGGCATCTAATTGTGTTGAGAGGACTCATCTTTGGGACAGTTGTTAGATATTTTGGGTCACAAAAGCAATACCAGTGTTGACTGTGTTTGCCTGTGATGGCCGCACAGCAGAGGAGAGCACTGGCACAGCATCAACATTACTGTAGGCCTGCATTGGGAGGCGACTATTCTTCACATTTGCCTGCCTTATAACTGCCTCACAAATTATGAATTGCATATTGAACTCCATATGACTCCACCCATAATTGACTTCATTTAACAAAAATAAGCGATTCTTTGATTTAAAAATTATTCTTTTGATTAAATAATTGGCAGAAAATGTTTCGATGAGACATCGATTCAGTTAATTTAGATCTTCAGTTATCATCTATTGCTGTGTTTTGTGCGCAAATCCAAACACATTATATTGTTTTGATAGCAATAAATTATTTTGTCAACCTATCACGTCTTATGCCGATCACACACTACAGGCACTGCCAGTACTGCCCACTCCACAAATGGATTATCTATAATAGATATAACACATATAACAGACAAATACATATATTTATATAAATGTTTTTTCTCCAAATGTCACAAAATGTCACAAAAATGACAATCAAAACATCACTCATTTATTGACATTAAAAGCGGTGAACACAGGACCGACTCATCCACAGCTTAGACTAAACCCCTTCTGATAATTCAGTTCTCAAACATTGAAGACTAGCCTTTCATTAGAAGCATAGCATTGACCCCAACCGATAAATAGCCAAACTCGAGGTCACTTTAGGGCAGAACTGGGACCTAAGGCATAAGAACGACCGCACCCCTCTTCTCCTTTTAAGAAATGGACGAAAACTGCGATAAGAATTGTTGAAATTCAAAGTCATAAACCCTTCACTTTTGACTTCACTATCTTTTACTCAAATTCAGTGAATTAGAGAAATGAGTCGCGTTTTGAACATTATTTGCAAAACGTTTTAAAAATAAATTCTATTTCAATGAAAAAAATAACTAAAATTTAAAAGATTTTAATTTCAAAGTTTACTTACATTTCACTGAAGATATAATCTTTTGGTGTTTAATATCAAGTATTTCAATGTTTTCTTAATTTTATTCCAAAAATATATTTTTGGAAAATAAATACTGAAAATAAAGACTCCGGTATTGAAAGCATCGACTGATGGATAACATTCTTGGAGTGAATACAAAGCAGTGAATTTTCAGTGAATTTTCATGACTACAACCACTGGTTATTCACTTTTCATTTATAAATAGACTTAAACTCAGGACATATCAAATGTGATTCAAACTAAATAAACAAATCGACAACAAATTTAAAAGAATATCTGTTTGTTGAGCAACAGTGAAGACCTCAACGCCATAACAATTTTGATGTTCACTCGAACGGTGACCGATGGAGCCACGACTCATCACCACAGCATCTGCACCGCCAGAGCCACCAATCCAGCTATGGCTGCCTTTGGCACAACTCTGCCATTATCACCTCTAAACACATCTCTCTCTCTCTCTCTCTCTCTCTCTCTCTCTCTCTCTCTCTCTCTCTCTCCCTCCCTCCCTCTCTCTCTCCTCGTCTGACTCTCCATCCAATCCCTTATAAAAATATTTATAATTTTCGTTCTATAAATCATTTTTTGTTTTTTGAACTGAAATTCAAATGACTATTAATAATGTTTTACTTCGAAACAAATCGATAGTCGACTTATAATTAATGAAATTTTCTTAATTATATGAAAATATTTTGAATTTCTATCGAAACAATGAATTAATTAATATTAAATGTTATTAACATTTGTTCAGTGATTTTATAAAGAAGTGCTCTTATTTTGGTTTAAATAAAAGACTTATATTTTGTGACTAACATTTGGAAAGAAGTGAATCAAAAATCAATCTTTAATTTATGTAAATTAATATTCGGCACAATTGAACTCAAGGGTATATCAAAGGTATAAGTGATTAATTTAGTCACAAAACACAAACGCTCTTAAGTTTTAGACAAAAATGCGTTTGTGTTAGTGTTTGGCCAACCATTCATTACTTGCAAGGCTTTCACCGCATTCTTATGGCATTTTATGCTTCACTTATAATTTTATTGCTATTAAAGGATCGCATTATTTAAAGAATGTATTCAAACATATTTTGAACACAAAATGCGACACTTTTTTTGTCAATAAAAGACTATTTTTTGAAATATTTTGCTTTTTATAACAAAACCACTCCTTCTTTACCTGATGTTTATTTTTAGTTTTCTATTGGGGAGAATACGTGTTCCAAATGCATATCACTTACATTTACCATTCAGTCCTTGTGCTGAGCAATAAATCTGCTTTGCTTAGCTTAGCATGGTGCTCTTATGCTGCTCTTCTCAAACAATTATTCATTGAATTTTCCAATACCTTTCAATTGAGGATAATTTAAATAAGTAATAATTGCCCTTGGGCATATTGACATGAATGGAATCCAGTCGGGACATCCATAGGCGTGAAAATACAAGTTTACTGAAGACCGTCAAGCTAGCATGGTCATATTTCTTTGTTTCTAAATCAAAGACAATAGAGATCTCGCAAATAAACATATCAGTTGTTGTAATCTTTGACCTTTTGTCGGTCTTAACTGTTTTAGAGATACTCATCTTTTTATGCAAATCAAGTAAAACGAAAATTGATAGAAATATTTTCATAAATATATAACTCATAATACGAAGAGTGAGTGATATATATATAAGAATTTTTAAAATAATTTCTCAATAAATACAAAACTGACAAACAATTGGAAAATAAGAGTCAAAATTAAAGCCTTTAAAAACGCGTTTTTTCTTTCGATGTTTTCTTTCTTTTTTAAATTATGAGCGAATGAAAGCGTTTTGAATAAAATGATTTTTAGAGGTTATTATGTTTTACAATAAGAGCACAGAATATTATATTAATTTTAACACTAATACAATATAAAAAGAAAACAATTAAATGTAATTTTGTTGTCAAATCCCTAAAATTAACTTTAAATTTTACTCGAGTGTGAAAGAGATCTGAAGGGTTTCAAATGTAATCTGTCTTTTGTTTCAATTTTTTATACAATATTTACATCAGAACACAATTATATATATAAATGACATTTTAGTAGTCATTAGTTTTTTCAAAAACTTATTTCAAGGTTTTTCACAACAGTTTAAAAGATTGATTAAGAGATAAGCTATAGAAGAGTGAGAACAAGATTTAGAGAACTGAAGGAAAAATGCAAAACAGAGTATAGTTTGAAAAATGATAAATAAATTTGAAAATAACTATCGATTAATAACACAATTTGAAGGAACCACTAAAATGAGAGCTGTTTTGTTACCGGTGTTCAGATACAGAAATAGAGGTAATCATGAACTGGAGGTCGACTGTAATATACAGTCAGCAGCTGTCAGTTTACAGTCAGGAACTTTTTGACAAAATTGATGGGATATTATTGGAAATGTTTTACAAAGTAAGACATTATTGATTATCTAATAATAATTACATCTCTTCTCGATTTTAAATCTCTTCGTTATTTCATTCTTTTACAAAGAAATGAATGTCTTTTCTCACACTTTTAAAGCAATTATTAATATTTATATTTTTGTTTATATTTATATATATATAAATTATATATATATTAGCGAACCATCACATAATGCAACTCTAATTGTGTTTATAATGTATTTGACGTATGAATTGGTTCAGACTCTATCACAGAAATAAAATTAATGTTTACATACAAAGATATAATAACAAAAACACTCCGACCATTCGTATACCTTAATTGACAATCAAAACTCATAACTCATATTTGAAAGCTATAGCGGTATTGTATCTGAGTTTTGCCTTCAGGTTATTATCAGTTATGGGTGTCATTGCTTAAAGTCTTATCGAAACCTCATTTCAGTCATTAATTTCTCTTCAAATTCGTTGAGCAATACTTTTGTCATAAATGAAAGAGAAATAGCAATAAATAAGATATAATTTACAAAAGAATTTCAATGAAAACGAAATTAACATTTTTTTAGACTCAAATTTAATGAAGAAATGGAATGAAGAGAAGTTGTGTCTCAGTTCTGTTGATAACCGATTTCTCACAGAATGATAAGACTGATGGCACACAACTACTGTCAGGAACTGATGCCTACATTTGTGCTGATCTAATGGAACATTAATGATGAATACGAGAGTAATGTTCCCAAAAAACTTTGTTTTATCATTAATTTGTTAATACTGTATATAAAACAACTCAAATTCGTGAGTCAAATATATGAAGAAAAATCAATTATAAACTTTGACTGAAATGACATTAATTTTAGGGAACCGTACGTGTGGTGAGTCGTCAAACAATATTCCTTTTATATTAATAATCATTGGTTTGAGGGTACGCGAGGGCACAATTTCCACTTCAATTCATTGGATTTTCAGAGACAATTGAAAATATGTAAAAAAACAATAAATAGTCATTAATTTGGAGTGAAATCCCATTTTTGCCCTTTAGTTTCAATTAACTATTCATAGCTAATATGTTTAGTTCAGGTATAATATGGTCGTAGTGTTATGTTTGTTATGTGGGGTACAAATTATTAACAATTAAATCAATATATGTTTCATCAGTTGTATTCTGTTTTACGCATAACGTAAATGTCCCGAAAAGGATCCGATTTTAGTTTAGTTTTTTTTATCAGTGTTTGTACTGTACATTATGTCCGTAATTATCAGACAATTGCATACAATTGCACGTCCAGAACATCGGTATATCAATACAAAAGAAAGAGTTAACCAAATAGAAAATGATTCTAAAAAACATTAAATACTTTAAATTGTAATAATAATAATAATAATAATATATTTATATAATTATAATCTGTTTTTTCTTTTCTAAGTTTCATTCAAAAAATGGTTTTCCTTTTGTATTTAAATTTGAAGCACATTAATGACTGGCCCTTCGATTCAACAAACTTTTTGGACTAAATGACAATCAATAATAAGCTAATGATAAAGTAATTAAATAATTTAGGCTAATAATAATAATAATAATAATAATAATAATAATTAGTCAATTGCTCGCCATTTCTCCAATTCTTCACTCACTTCACTCTAAACACTATTGAAAAACACTCGAAATTCAATCTCTTATTTAAATTTCTTAATAATAATTATCATTAATTTCTGGTTTTGCCTTAAAAATTATTTCTCGTTTTATAAAAATCGTAATCAAATGTTTTGATAAAATGAAAATTAAGATCAAAACCTAACGAATGTTATATTGAAATGAAATGAAATAAATTTCTTCAATTCTGGTACTGAAGTCCCGTTTCATATCAATTAAAAAACAGTTATATCGCTATAAAAAAGAATTTTTGCGACTCTCTTACAGATTATAGCCTTTAGGGATAACTTTTCTTTTTGTCGATTAATGTCTTTAATTATTGAGTTTTTATCTGAAAAATGAGTGAACCATTAAATTAATACTAATTTCTTTATCGATATATAATATTTGGTAAAAGTGTTGTCCTATCTGTTGATGTGTTTTGTAGTAGAGTTCAAATGTTTTTCAATCGATTCATAAATATTTATATTAATCATAATTTTCTCTAAATTGAGTTCAGGCTTTCGTTTCGTGCAAATGATGCAAATGATGGTCGACGGGACCCAACATTTGAGGTATTTGTGGCGGAACTACACTCTGCATCTTATGCTCTTTCTTCCATTTCATTCTTCTATTTTGGAACCAAATCTTGATTTGTCTTTCGCTGAGGCATAAGGAGTGCGCGATTTCTATCCGTCGCCTTCGAGTCAAATAACGATTAAAATGGAATTCTTTTTCCAATTCGAGGGTTTGATATCTTGTATATGAGGTTCGCTGTCGTTTTGTTTCGCCCATTGAGTTGACGCCGTCTAACAAATATAAAGAAATTAGTTTACAATTATTTTCATTCAATTTCTTATTAATTGAATATAAATTTCAAAAATAGAAAATATAACTCAAATGAAAAATATGGGAAAATATAAATATGTTTTAATGAATTGTTTTCAAGAAATATAAATTATAGAGCCTAGCTCATTTGTGCGTTTATAATGTATTAGTGTATAATCTAATGTCTTTATACACGAGTTAGTCGTTGTCTACCATAAACAAACCATTACTAATGTTCTTAGCAAAAGGGGATGATCGAGTGAGCCAGCAATACAATTCTGGTGCTCTGCTAAAGGCAAAGCGTATATTAGCCAAGACTGTCACTGCCTATCATTCCGAACAGGAATAGACATTCGCAACGAACCTATTTTGCAAACAACACAACACAAGAGTCGTACAGAAAAAATATTAAAAAAAATGAACGCAAAGAAACATAACATTAGTTATAGAAAAAGTTGTAATTATATTATATTTAAAATAAAGCCCTCAAGGATTTCAAGACAAAGAACACCATTACTACCATTACTACCATTACTGGCATTACTTTATAAGACTTCAGTCATTCAGTCGACTGAAAATTTAATAAAAAATATTATCATTTGATTGAATGAATGGCAAATCGTTTATAACGCTCTCAATAACTAAATAACGAAATATTTTAGAGACAAAGACATTGAATTCGCCGAATGTGTCGAATGTGTCAAACATTGAGCAATGATTGCAAGAAATGTTATTTTCGATGAGATATGGATTTTTGGCTCAATTAGAGTGAAATAAGAACTAAAACTAATGCCAAATGTTTTTCTCTCTCTTTCTTTGTTAGTCACAAATATTCAACTCTCGGTTTACAGCACTTTTACAGAACTGTTTTCAATGTTTGTGTCTCTGTATAAGAGACTGAGCACTAAGAGGGTGAAGGCCTGTCTTTTTCTGTCAATATGAATGATAGTGAAATGAATTTTTGGTGCTGTGCTGACCATCCGGTGTTTCTACTAGCAAAACATAACAATAAAAGTAGTAGCGATTGCCCGGAGCTCTAACATTATAAATGAAAAGTTATAGTCATCCGATTCACCCACAACTCATACCACTCATACAACTCATGCATAGACTCTAATAAATGGCAATTCATTGCATTCATATGGAGAGCACAGATAGTGCCGTACAGACCGTAAATCGCAAATACGGTAAACACCGAAAACAGTGAAGACATTCACCAAACGTTTGGTTTGTATACAATTGTAAATCTAATGAACGTTAAGACAGAATAGTTGAACACTTTTGCCTCGTTGGTAGTCTGTAGGCCTGTTGAGCAGATGAAGCACCCATATCATTTCGTTACGCTTGATATAATAAAAGTAAGATTGTAAATCAGTACCGGGCCCTTTAGTACCCCCTTTAACTGCCTATTTTATAGCCGGCCATAAAACTAACTGCTTTTGCCAACTCTTGAGGCAGTAATTCAGTGAAATTACGGTCGACTCAGTGATACACCAGAGCTGTTTTATGGCTAATGGGAGGGAAACCTATGCTTGACAGTGGCTGACAGAGGTGGTACTATCGAAATTTACAACATCTGAAGACACACTGAAAAAGGCCTCTGCGCTCCAGAACTGAAAACATTTCAGTTCGGGATATGGAGGGAAACTCATCGGTAGAGTCATATCATTTTCTATGTTTTATATAAATAGTGTTCAACAAAACAACACAACAAAACACAAGAAAAAAAGGAGGACTTACTTTGGCCGACGTGTACTTTCCTCATCCACGGGTAAATATGAGGCGGGTTTCCCGAACTGCCATAACTGCCATTTTTGCCCTGACCTCCATTGGCTCCACTGGTATTTGTCTGTTGTTGAGCTGAGTTCGCACTGTTTGCTTGTGTTTGTCCACCAGATGATCGTTGTGGTGGTGTGGCTCTGGGTTCGGGTGATTGGCCGGCGCCACCACTGGATGTACTGAGATCTTGAGGCGATGAAGCGGAGTCGACGGCGTACTTACAGCTCGAGGGAGAGGCGGGCGTTCGAGAGGGCAATATCGGTGCCGAACTGTGATGACTGAGCCGTGACTGGACTACGGCCTGAGCCGTTTGCGAACATGAATTGCTTGAATAGGGATGAAGTTCTCTGTGATGTGACGAAACGTGTGGATGACTGGAGTGGTGATGACTGCTGTGATGGTCGCCATTCTGAAGGTATGCAGAATAGGCCGGAGATGTCGGCTGAGCGCTGGCCGTCACCGCATTATTGGCGGCACTGCCGTAACAATTATTATATACTTGTGGTGTATAATAATCTGCGGGATTGGCTCCGGCAGCCGATCCACTCTCGGGTCCAGCGCGAGGCTGTCCGTAACACGAGGTAAGAGAATTGACGAACTGATATGAGCTCATCTGCTCTCCGGACTGATTTGTGAAGTAATTGTGCCCAATATTCCACGCAATTTTTGATGAATTATGGCCGATCTGCTCTCCAGGAAACCTCCGGCACACTTTTAATAGCGCATTATACCAACCGATGCGTCTCTGCCTTTCGCTCAGACACGTGACTCACAATAAACCAATAGTCAGTCAAAGAGTCACTTGAGTTGCCATAACTTCTACGACGAACTCGCGAGGAATGCACTGTAAGTATCAGTTCTGGCAATGTTTATGTATGTATGAGTTGAGACTTTTACCAATAGGTATGAGCGACAGGACTATGACTACCACTAAAACTACAATAAAGACAGAATCCCAACAAAATTACTATTATTATCGAAAATACGTATATTTAATATCATTAGTCTTAGTCTTAACCCAAAACGAAAATTATTTTGATTTTTGATATAAATTAGTCTTCAATTGACTATCAATTGAACAAAACTTTGACGAAACAAACAGACGTCTAATGAATTAAAATCTCTTTACCTAAACATTAAAGTTGTCTTTAAAATACAGTCGAAACTATGATAATTGACGGTTAATGATGTCGATGGAGACAATGATGACTCCACTTATAATTATTTTGAATAATTAGCACAAAAAACAACGATTAACGAAACGAACAATTCTTTGAAGAAAAGTTTTAAATCTTTTTATAATTTAAATGTAATTTAAGAGATATTCACTTCGAGGCGGATATCAGACAAAATAAAAATAAATTTTACGAAAAACGTATAGTTTTTCTAAATATTATAAATAAATTGAAAGTTTAGTTAAGAATTTTTTGGCAAATTATATGAAAAGTCGTTTCCAACTGAAAAGCGCTCAAAGAGTGTAAACACAACTGAAGTTAAAACTTAGTATAAGTCGTAAATTGAATTGAATTCACTGTTTTGACTGTTTGTATATATTTCGCAGGTTTTTCAAGAAACTCATCAAATGAGACCTTTCAGTACGTGAGTGAAGATCGCATCTGAGTTGTTCTGATGCTTACGGGATCTGATATTATATAAGTTTAACGTTGGAGTACAGCATAACAGCACCTCCCTTCTTAGGTCCGTCCTCAACCAAATCTAAAATCCGTAGCTTTTTCTGATGTCCCAAACTTTTTCCCCGATTCTGCTCGTTGTGGCACCGAATGATACAACTTGCACATTATCATTTACCCCCTCCTCTCCCCATTTATATCTGCCACAAGACTCTGAAGAGCACATCAAAGCGTCTTATGCTTTACCACATTTGCCAGAGTTAACAGAGCGCATGGAACAGTCGACAGGCGCTCGACTGGTCTGCCGACACTACCGAACCATAACAGTGTTTACCTGATTCTCATTCCGTTCTAATACTTCAATAGATTAAAAACTTATTTCTCTGAGTTTTAGTGAAAACAATTGTTTTATTTTTTTGTTTCAAAAAGTGTTTGTTTTTAAATCATAGACTACTTATAAATCAATGGCTGAAACTCAGAATAAAGGCTTCCATTATGTTATCGAACCATTCGAACCATTGACAGCAATGGTTGCTCTGTTGTGAGACCCGAACCCAGTTTTGTGCGATAATGAGTAAGTGAGTAATAGACCAAAGAGTGACTGAATGAGTGAGTGAATACGCGAGAGAGAGAGAGAGAGAGAGAGAGAGAGAGAGAGAGAGAGAGAGAGAGAGAGAGAGAGAGAGAAATGTGTTGTGTAGAGCATATGAGTATATGTGAGATGAAAGTAGAGTCAATGCATAATTAATAAGAGAGAGTGAGTGAGAGAGAGAAAGAGTAAGTTAAGTTATGTTATGTTATATAATGGTTAAATGGAGTTACTTTCTAGTGATGTGACGCTCTTTATTCATGGATTGGCACTTACTGTAAGACTCTGTTAGTTGTAATCGTCTCACAAATGGTTTGATTGTGAGAGAGATTTTAGTCTCATATATAAACGTTATTTTTCATGTATTTCTTATGCGTGTATTTCATGTCTCTCTGAGAGAGTCTTCTTTGAAATTAATGGCATTAGTCTTTCTAATTAGTTTTACTACTATTTCTTCTTTTTCTTCTCAACTAATTAGACTCAGGGGTTCTGTTGGTCTATACAAAAGTTGATCCATTTTTAGCATTCACTTCATTTGATGTGATTTTCAGATCAGAAAATATATTTACTTCACTCTATCATAGAGTGTATGTCATGTATTTAACTCTAAGTGTTTGGACGGAATATACACTTAATTTGAGTTTTAGTGTAAAATCTATTTACCAGTACTTTATTTCTACTTATTTTTGCTGTTCATCAAAACTAATAACATTTTGTGTACATTATTCTACTCTTCCACACATTCTGAACACTACTTTTGTCATAACTATACCATTGTAGGAGAGGGAGAGGGAAAGGGAGAGAGGGAGAGAGAGAGAGAGAGAGAGAGAGAGAGAGAGACCGTTCATAGCTCTCACAGCACGACTCATATGCTCTTTAAGTAAGCCTTTATTAAAAAGAGAAATCTTTTCTCTTAAGATTTATGACACTGACCAGAGTAGACCATAGAAGAGCATAAGAGCATAGAAGCGCACGCTGTCTGTTCCCACAACACACGTGCAAATATTTCCAACTCTAGCCAATACTCCAACATATGAAGTAGAGTATAGAGAGAATGCACTCACTCTTTAAATGGAGTTTTCAAATATTATTCTTTCCTTCATTTCATTCCACTTCAAAGAAGAAAAACTTTTCAAAACATAATTTTATCGTTTGTGTCATTGTTTTGTCATTTTTAGTGACAAAAAAATAGCGTTTCGTCCAAATGACCGAAAGTATCGCTTTTACCCATTAATAGATTTGTCAAAACATTTTTGTTTTTCTTCGCTTTAATTATTTTTTTCTAATTATAATTAAGGATAAAATTCTTTACATTTTTTCTAACTTATTGTAAATATTGGGAACATTTGTGTTTTCGGCTCAAAAAGTGACTGCATTTCAATCATAAAATTATTTATTCTTTTCAGTTCTTAAACTAAAAATAGAAGAATGCGGCGAATGCTGTGTTAACAGTGGCTTAGGATATACTCTTATACTCTTCTCTTTTTTGTAATGTTTGAACAGTGAAATGATAGCAATCGTTTTTTACAGTAAAAATTCATTCCTATTTTTGTTACATTTATAAAAACAGAAAATGCTGTCAAAAATCCATATTTTTATTCGACAGAATAACTGAATTGAGAGGAGATATAGAAGAGAAAAATGAATAAAAGAATAGGTGTTACACCACATAATACAAACACTGGTCCAAAGCGATGGTCGCATCAATGAGACAGATTATAAACCAATATTGTATTAGACGACGACTATTCCTATTTCATATGTCAAAAGTGTGAGCTCACTATTGTGCCCATCATTACTCTGAGGGAAAAACAGTTCTCTGGCATAGCTTTTAGTCTCTTCTACTGACTCACATCTGCTATTGTGCTTAACTTATATTTTTCGGTATACCGTATGCGCGCCATCGCTATACCAATACTACTGTTGAACACTTCATTGTAAACAACATTTAAATAAAAATCTGAAAATTGACGGCAAGAAAGAAGATTTTCCTCTAATCACAACAATTATGGCTAAACACAATATTATTAAGGTTTTTAAAAATATTCGGACAGACATAGGGGTAGAAAATATAAGAGCAATGAATAAGAAACGGCTTTGCCTTTAGTCGACAAACTATAAAACAGATATTCATCACTGAATGCAATTCTTTTGCTATCAATCGATATATTTCTGAGAATATATATATGTTTTATTGTTTGTGGCCTTAATATTAAAACTCAATAATTAATTGTTGGCAACACCTGCACAGCACTGCACTATTCAACTGATGTCGTAGTGTCTAATGTCTAATACACTGACAGTCATATTTGACTAATACATTGAAATCTATTAAAAAATTTCAAAGCATAACAACTGATCGTCGATATCAACTGAAAACATACGACTTGAATGAGTGCTGGCTCTCTATGCGGTGCCGTAAGAGAATAGAGAAAAAGAACTTTATAGTAGTAAATGGTAATATCCCTGGAGAGGAGGATGAATGTGTAATCTTGCATAAAGGGGTGCACAACAAATACAAAGAATATAATACAATATATTAAATATTACCACTTCTTATATACCCCACATAACTAATAATAATAATAATCGAAATAACAAATGAACTTTTGCTGACTTTTTTTTATTCTCTTTTTTTTGTTTTTGTCTTTTTTTTGAATTCTTCAGAATTAAAATAATGACATTTCTTTTGATATAAAGCAATAGAAATATCGATTGAATTAAAAAATGATTGGAATAATAAAATTCTATAATATATTAGATATGATGAGTACTCGCGGTTTAGTAATACATAAATATATATCAAATATTTTTTCTTTACACAACTTTTTCAATACATTCGACTCAATTACTTACAATTTCTTTTTAATTAAATTTTATAACATTAATAATACTTTATTTTAATTATAAGTTTACAATAGTTTTCAAATCAAAAGTGAAAATAATTTTAATTTTAATTTAGTTGATATGATTCACTTATTTTGAATGATTGTGGTATAAATGGTAATATTTGTATAAATAATAACTTAATATTTTATATTTTCAATATAAATAAGTATAAATAATTTATAGTACATAATAATAATAATAATATTAATAATAATAATAATATTAATAATAGGCTTATTTAAAATCTCCTGAGATTCTTAGTTTACAATACAATTATTTGATATTTTGATTAATTTTAGTCAAAATGGAATAATTACTTCTTTTTTGGTGAGAATTTTTTTTTTGAAAATTTCTAAAAATTCAATCACAACATAAACCCGTAGGAACTGAAATGTGAGTCAATTGGTGAAATTGATCACGATACTTTTTTTTTATATCACTAAAACAATACAAATAGCAATAATGAATAATTCTATTGAGATCTCTAACCGATTAAAGATCACAAAACTATAAAATCGGTCGTTTCCACTGATTTCGTCATTTAATCATTTCTTTTTAAAAAATTAATCGAAAACATTGAATAAAATTTGTGGTCATTTTTTTAATGGAATGTTATTTCACAGACATTTAGTGAAAGCGTTTTTGAGTTGTCTTTAAATAGTCATAGAAATTGACTGAACAACAGAAGCGATAGTAATATCTTTAGCTAAAAGAGCGCCGATATTATGGCCTTTAAAGAG
Organism: Galumnidae sp. Gr-Ori-00277; assembly: GCA_034700165.1. Classification (NCBI taxonomy): domain Eukaryota; kingdom Metazoa; phylum Arthropoda; class Arachnida; order Sarcoptiformes; family Galumnidae; species Galumnidae sp. Gr-Ori-00277. Next base: position 394 of record JAQIXI010000821.1, on the reverse strand, counting down.
AAATTATTTCATCCATAGTTTCATAACGAGTGCCACTAAATATTAATAAACATTAGTTATGGGACTCTCTTTTTGATTCATTGATAGAATAACTTTCTTTGGCATTAAAGACAAAACAAAAGAATAATATTTACAATTGATATAAAAAATAATATAATATATGCAAAATATATATATACTCTTCCAAAATAAATAAATAATATAAGAATTGCACACAAATTCTCTTCTTTAGGAATGCAATGAATGGAAAACCCGTAAAATAATATCATTTAAGTGATTACTTTATTACAATTTGTAAGAATATATAAACTTAAGACTCCATCTAAAATAAAAGCATAACCGATCTCTCTCTCTCTCTCTCTCTCTCTCTCTCTCTCTCTCTCTCTCTCTCTCT
>JAQIXI010000820.1:0-18039 GCA_034700165.1 Galumnidae sp. Gr-Ori-00277 | reverse complement strand
GAGAGAGAGAGAGAGAGAGAGAGAGAGAGAGAGAGAGAGAGACAGAGAGAGATTTAAAAAATATAAAAAGAATTCTAAAACTTTTGTCGAATATAATAAATATTTTTTTCGAAATATTATTAATATAACATCTATAGTTTTACCAAGAATAATTTATAATGAAATTAATACTTAACTAAAATTCAAACGAAATAAACATATCTTTAAAGCATTTATTAAAAAAAAATTGTAATTCATTTCCATTTCTTTAAAAAAGATATTTGAATAAAAGTTGACTAAAAAACAAAATTCTTGTCTTCAATTGAGACAAATCGGTATACATTAGATGAGATGATAGCACTCTAGGAATGAGCGATGAGTGGCTCTCATCGATGGAAATTTGATATTTTGTTTATCTCTGGTAGTAATCTATCAAAACTTTTTACCTCATTTTTCCATTTGTGTTTCGATGCCATAAATCGATGAATAATTTCATGAATGAGAATATCTTTTGACAGAAACGTCACATTTCTTATTCTAGAATAAAGTGCATCGAATCAAAGTCTATATTTTAACCAAGGGACTTTTATAGGTTAAATTGAGTCTGAAATATAAATCTATTTTATATTTATATTTGAGTAAATAAACTGAATTATTACTCAAATCTATCCTCTCTTAAACTGACCAAGGTTTGACAAAAAGATAAATTACTATAATTTACTTTTAAAAAAACTATAAAACTTTTAACAAATAATAATTAAATTATTTAATAATATTTATTAAAAATAATTTGATTAAAAACGAATCAAAATTTATTTTTTTTAAAAATTTTAATAAAAGAAAAGAAAAAACTAAACTATATTTTATAAAATGTCATCGATCATTCTTTAAAAGAAAATACACTCATTCGACGAAAACATATTTTGTATGACAAATACGTTTTGACCCGAAGGCCAAACCTCTTGACTGAAAAAATGATTTTCTTTTAAATCTAAAAAAAGAATACATTTTTATAAAAAGCATTCATTTAAATAGAGTTTATGAAAGAGTAAAGAATATAATAATAACATTCAAATAAATGAGCATTATATCAAACAAATTATCCTTGCAAGAATACAACATCTTTCATGACCAATAAAAATGACATTTCATTTTTTAAAAATTACTTTTTACTAGAGCATAATCTGCCTCTAAATTCAAATTATTGGTATTCGAATTTTATAGAAAAGAATGCTCAAGCTCAATCTAATTAACATTCTATTTCATCAAGTAACTCTTTATATTTGCAATACATAATGAAACTTGTCCCTCTAAATAAATATAACCCTGATAATATAACCTCTATGTAATTCTTCCCTCAAATGTGTTTATATTTGAGTGAAGACAATCATTTGAATAATAGCTATAATTATTATAATAAGATATATATAAAAAGACATATAATATATGAAAATTATTCAGAATATTCTGAGAAATAAAGTCATATCCATTGAGTCTTAAATGGATTCTATAAATTGAGACAAATTATTGAACATTAGATTTGACAGTCGTTTTGTTCATAGAATAATCATTTGTTACCGCAAGTGGTCTATAAGTAAAGCTTTGTTCTGAAACACTCATTAAATCAACTAGCAAGTCAAATTCTCTTCAAAAGAACTTGTAAATTAATTTAAACAATTTACAAGGCAAATTTCAATTAGGGATAAATCCTTTATAGAGAATAGATTCAAACTTATTCTTATCTCAATCCTTGGTCTGATTCCAGTGATAGAGACCTCCCATTGAGTGACTCTCAGTCTGAATATAATATTATTTTTATATACAATATATAAGAAATATATTAATAAAATGGATTCACAAAAGAATTCAGTGATTCTTCAGAACAAACAAAATAAAAAAATCAATAAATCCTTTGATTGATATAACTAAAGTGTTTCGGGTTATCATTTTTGTTGCATTTTGATTGATTTTATTATAATTACATCTACCACAAATAGGTAGATCTATTTTAACATGATTATCTATATCACTATATTTTTCATGAAATCTGACAGCTTTTCAAATGAACTAGATAATCACAAATAATAACATTACTTAATGACTTAATTTAATAAAAAACATAAAAGGATAGAATAGCAATCTTTCAATGAATTTATTCAATACATTATAATTATTGATTCGATTATATTTAGAATAACTATTATTATATCTAAATGTGATTGACGTGAGAACTGACACTCAAAGGAGACATTCATTTAATAAAGTGGTCCTCAATTTAATCAATTTATTAATCAAATAAAAATCATAAAAATTTATTCATTAATAGTAAAGAGTTTTGTTGTGTTAGAAATACAGTTATTATTGAATTTTATATTTATCTTAAATATAACCCATCTATATTTAATTAAGAAATTCTTCTACTTAATTTATTAAAACCTGGAATTCCTGGATATTTTTTACCAAGAATTCTTATAATTCTATTACCAATTGTAAGTATTAATGAAATTCCCTCCAAAAAGATGTTATTTAAAGAGTTATTTGAAAGTTATTTGTCATATAATGGAAAAGTTTTTGACATTTTTTGTCGTTTATTATTCGATAGGCTATTGGGTCGTCCATTCAGTACAGACTCTGGCATTGAAACAACATTTTCTTATTATATGAAAATATTATTTCATTTAGTAAATGTTGTTTCATTTGCTCTATCAAATAAAACAACTAGCTCATATTAGTTCATATAATTATCAAATCATAATAATTATAAAATATTTCATTTATAGACAATTGAATAAAAGTATGTGAATATTTTGTTCTTGGTTACTTTATGGTTACCTCAAACTTAAAGTTCAAGTTCTCTATAGAATCAAAGGTATGTTACAATTTAGTCACACAAAATGTAGACCAAAAGTCAAGAAAGTTTGCTTACTTATTGGACGTCTCATTGTTTGACTCATTGCTAGACTAATATCGGTCTCAAAATTTTCAAGTCTTCAGAGATTTTATTAGTTTTGAAGTCAGTTTCGAATTTCGACAAATCGTTTGACGGAATAATTTTTTGTATAAAAAGTGAGACATTTTTAACCGAAAAATAATCTAAAATACACTAAAAATCGAAACTATTGTCGCAAAAATCGATATAAATTGTTTGAGACAAACATTTTTGAGACAATTTTATTCGACATTAATTCGATTTATTGTTTGAAATGTGATTTAAATCCAGATTTTTATGTGATTTGTGTTCCTTTAAACTAAACATTTGTATTACAGGTATAACCAGAGAGTGTTTTATTCAATAATATTAGAAACATTGGTTAATATCAATAATATATAATTCATCTAGCTCAAAATAATAACATAGCAATCAAATTTAAGACGGCATATAATTATCCCTAGGGTCTATATGTCTTTTACTTAAGAAATTAATGATCTAGGACAAGCTAAACCCTGGTTAACCTCATTTCGTTTTACTCCAAATTTATGTGTCTATCAATTCTACAAATTTGTTACTAAAGAAAACGAAACTTAGAAATACCTTTTCTAAAAGACCTTCGATATTAAATCAATAATCCAGGAAGTATTGGAAGTTTTATGCTCCGGTAGATTAAATAAATTGGATGAACACAGTTTCAAAAATTCCTTTTCGGAAAAAAAGAAAAAAAAAATATTAACAAGGAAAAGTTTAAACAATATTTTCAAAATCATTTGAAGGAATAAAATGACATTTTTAAAATTTGATTTATCCTGATTGAATTGAGTAAATAAAATATATACTTGAATTTGAAATCATCTGGGAAATGATGAGTATCTTTTTGATAAACTAACTTGTTCAAATTAATGAAAATTGATGATTGTTAAGAAAAAGTATAAAATATGAACAAGGTTAAAAAAGTTTAAATGTCATTAAATTTAAACTTTATTTTATAAAATATTCGAATTAAAAATTAACAAGAGTTTAACAAAATATTAAACTTTTTGTAAAATGAACTTGATCATATTGATTGTTTTTAAAGGAAACAAATAAAAATTAGATAAAATAATGTAAAGATTACAGGTTTACAATGAAATACTCATTTGATTTATAAGAAAACGTTGATTTCACTCAAATAAATGGATAATTTTTCACTATCTCTACAAGTTAACAAGAATTGAGCTTGATAACTATAAATCATTTCTTCAAATCGAATCAAAAGTAAAAAATAAAAATATGCTTAACTTACCAAATATGGTGAAAAGAGCAGTTGAGGAGCATAATCTTGAACATTTTCAGATAAATGAGACATCAAAACTTAAATAATGATAAATAAATTCCACTTAAAACTGAAAAATAGTATTTAAGTTTAGTTTCAGTCTCTGCACAACAAAAGTAGTGAATCATTGCTAGATTATTGGTTCTAAGGGAGAGGGAGAGGGAGAGGGAGAGAGAGAGAGAGAGAGAGAGAGAGAGAGAGAGAGAGAGAGAGAGAGAGAGAGAGAGAAAATCATATATGAGTTCAATCCCATAATTAAATGGTTTTGACTCTGAGTCCGAAAAAGGGATAAATTATTGATTTTTATGTCATTTATTGAATGTATGGTATATTTAGTGCCAATTCGTCCGAAATAATTCTGTATTTTCTTTGTTCACAAATCTGTTATGATCTAAAATGTTGCTAGATTACATCCTTATTATCTCTATTAACAACTGTAAAGTTAGCGGAAAATATTCGATAATTTTATTTTTAATTATTAAAAATTGCTTCACTTAATCCAAACAAGAATTAATGAAAATTAACCATGGTTACTTGCAATATTTTTAAATAAAGGCAACAATGTTTAAAAAATATTTTAATAGATACAATTTTCTACAACAATATTTTCCATTAATTAGACAAAATAAAAAGAGCTTGGTCAATTCTAAGATAAGCCTTTAGCTCGTTTTAAAGCTTAAACTCTGATAATTTATTCTGTGTTATTCGAATAAGTTCTTATACAAACTAAAACTTTTAAATTAAATTTGACAAGATAAATAGATAAATAGATAAATAGTTAAATAGAAAATTATATTATCTATCATAATGTTTGACAAAATAACTTTTTAAATGATTTAATTCAACGAAATAACAGATAATTAGATTCGAAACTGAATTCCTTTGATTTATATGAATGAGAGATGTATGACATGTCCAGAGTATAAACATTACTTTGTTTGATAAAACTACCCTGATCACATTAGTACAATTTATATTTTAAATAGTATATACATACATATTGTTTCCCATTAACTTTATTAACTTGGTTATTCTTTGTAATATAGGTCAAGGATGACATTTCGTGATGAAGTGCTCATCCATTATATGAAATGTTAATAACTATTATTTAAAATTAAAATATGGAAAACCTCTCTGTTGTATGGGTATAATAACCAGGAATGTCACTGAAGAGGACACAATTATAAAGAAAAATATCCAAAATAGTATTCTATCGATAAAAAGTGCTAAAAGTCTCCACTCGTGTATCACAAGAGAGTCACTGACTTTCAATTCATTCTTCCATAAGAGATATTTACAAATAGTGTCCAATAGTTCTTCCTGTGCTCTGAGCACTCTTTCGGTACTATTGCTGTTTTGGCCTAAGTTTTGTTGAGATTTACTTTGAAGTGTACTCGATGTTCTATTAGTGAATGATCTTGTTCTGTGTAAATTCATTAAGAGTTTAAAATTGTCGTCAATATTAATGAGAGATTCTGTGCTTAAAGAGTATCGTTGGGAACAACCGGAAGCCAAATCCACATTTATTTGAGGCTTTTCTGCTACATTGTTGGCATTGCTATTACTCTGATGTCGTCGTTGAACACATTCCTGAGTCATATTGGTTTCGGACCACATCCGGTGGTCACACGAATTCGAATTTGTGTTATTTCCACACTTTTTCTGTTAATCAAATCAAATGTAAATCAAAATAAAATCCAACGAAATATATGTCTATATTCTTGCACCGTTTAAATCAGTAAATTCTTTACTGAAATGAGCTAGCTATCTTTATAATAAATATAAAGTACCCTGGGACCAACTGAATGATATGCTTTTACTATTGATTTCATACAAAAAACCTTTTTGTAAGAGATTTTCATCACTTAAAGTAAATGTAAATTAAATGCTTTTATATATTTTATATAATAGTCTTTTATCAATCACTTTGGCTTAATTTCACTGAAGAAACAATCTAGATCAAATAAAGAGGTTCAAGAAAAAAGAGAGAGCTAAAATTAGAAATTTTCTTGGTAATTCAATTAACAATTGATTGACACTTTATTTGTTTTTACTGTTTATTCTCTTTATAAGTGATATTAGTTATGATTGTAAGCAAATGCAATACAATTCCTCTTAAAGATGTCTACAAAATTGATGCCATTCTTCTCATTCCTATATCTCTCCTAATATTTATGAGAATTTAATATTTTCTTAAATGTATTTTATCTGAAAGGTTTTTATAAACTAGATCAATTTTGAAAGGATTATTTTTTTAATTTCTCAATATTTTTATTATCATTTTTTGATCTAAGAGATTTAAGAAAAATATTAGAAAAATGGTACTTGCATAATTTTTAATTTTCATAAAATATAGATCAAACCATAGTTGGGATTAAATATAATTTTACTCTCATAACTATTCTGGGAAATATAGGAATGAGTATATTTATTAATTAGTTTTACATTAAAACCAATTTCAAGTGTAATGCTTTTAATATATTATTTACCAAGTTAAAATTATGAAATCATTAGTCAAAGTATTTAAGTACTTGAACTTATTTTGAGTGATATTTTCAAAATTGAATTTATTTTTACCGAATTTGAAGCGCTTTTGTTTCGATTACACTTTGAGAGCGAAGGAATACAACGGATCCACTCCGGTATATGTGTGTTGACTGGCCCTCTATAATGAAAATTGAGCACGATCACTGTCATTATGACTGACACAGATGTGATGGCCATCACGACTGTCAAATAGATTCCTGAGGGAAGTGCACACAATATATACAATAAATGACACATAATATAGGAACGAATGCAATAAACATAGTTGAAAAGATGAACAAGCTTATTTTATAAAACAATACTTTGTATTTTTAAACTAAAAAAATAAAAATTTAATAAAAATAAATATAAAGAGCATAGTATCAAGGTAACATTTTAATTTATTACAACTATTTTACTTAAATTATAACAAATTAGTGTTTAATTTCTAAAGTGATTAAAGTTTTAGGTTTTGAACCAATTGTTGTAAAACAATTGTCGGGACAACAATTAAATTAAAATATTTAAAATGTTTAAACTTTAAACATAGTAAATATGAACTTGGTTTAAGCTTTTTACCAAAATTCCTGCATATCTTTGGCGCAAATGTAGTGAATTCAATATATTTTACTTTTTTGCCATTACTGAGAATATTATAAAACCATATTCTGGTCGTTAAGTTTTCTTTGAAAGACTCGAAAAGTATTTTTGATTTCAAAAAGTTTTTTTTTCAAACGAAAGATATATTATTATTAAATCTATTTCTCACGTCTTTCAAAGTCTTTGGAAGTCTTTCCCACAAATGTTTTATTTTTTCATCTCTTATTTCAATGTTTATTTAAAAATTGGCTGAAAAATCTTCAAACACTCATAAGTTACCTTGATTACTCAATTTAAGTAACTTAAAAATTGTTTAAATAAAATTTATTTAAAATAAAATATGTAAAAACTGCAAACTTACCTAGTAAAGGAACTGAATCAGACGTTTCTGGTAACTTTTCAGAAATGGCCAGCATAAACACTGAGAATGCTAGGAGTACAGTAACACCAAGGGCAATTTTTTCACCAGAATCGGGTGGAATGCAAAAGACTAGTAGAGTGAGAACGGACAGCATCATACAAGGTAATATCACATTATAGGTGTAATAAAGTATCTTGCGACGAATTCTCAACGTAATTGTCACGTCTGGAAATGGTTCGGCACAACACGGATAGTATTCCACTTTCCTTAGTATTTCAGCACTCAATAAATCCCATTCACCGTTTGGCACATAATTAGTCATATCAACCTCTGCCGTTCTGTTGAGCACATCCACCTTGCACATTTATAAAAAATAATTAGTTATAGCAAATTGAAAAAACAAATTCAAAATTAAAATAATATACAACAGATTCTTCTAATTAAAAAAAAATTAATAAAGAATATAACAAAACTTCCAATTTGTTAACTCTTGACTTTCATATATAAGTTTCATTTGAATATGATTTTAAAGTTACAGTTTATAAACAGAGATGGTTAAAAATACCCCCTTGAGATGAAAGTCAGAGGACCCCCTATCGAAAAGAGGGGAAAAATCGAGGAAAAATTGCAAAAAATCACTAAAATAGCAATAAATAATAAGAAAAACTAAAGAACACATAACAAAAATGAGTAAAAACGTCAAATTTACAGTTTTTAGAGTGAATTTTTGGTAAATTAATTTTTTCAAAGTTAGAAAATGTCGTTTTTTTTATCAAAAATTCTTAGTTTTATGCATCAAAAGTGATAAAATACATTAAATATGATTGTATTGTATGTATTTCAATATTTACAAGCAAAAACACCTAAAACCCACCTAATATTCGATTTTTAGCAATTTTAGTGTTTTTTAAAATACCCCCCCCCCCTATGATACCCTCTGAGTTCGACTACTTTAGGCATCCCTGGTTTATAACATTAATTATTTAACTGTGTATATAAACTTTGAATATATATATATATAAGTTTTTGATTAATTTTAATCAAATAATACCCGAGAAATAAAAATTAATTTGATTTTAATTAAATTAAAAACTCAAGATTTAAGTCTTAAGTCATTAAACATTTTTCTTGAAATTCATATAAATTTGATATAATTTTTCAAATAAAATAAGTTTTGTAAACAAACACTAAATTTCACAATTTTTATTTAAAAATTTAATAAACATCTATCCTAGGTAATAAATCTTTTATATATTGATTTTATATGAAATATGAGTAAGGATTATGTATAGGTTTTAATATATTCAAACTATACTTGTCTAATTAAATCAAAATATACAAGCATGCTTATTTTTAGAATTTTATAATAATGTCAAACTTTATAATTTTGTTTACATTTTTATTAAAACAAATTACTTTAGAAAGAAGCATGCTTAAGTATGAAATATTATGTACTTATCTAGAATAATTTTATTTTTGAATAAAACTAAAAGACTCTTCAATAAATGAAATATGAACTAGAAAACTTTTAAATATGTATTGTCAATATATCAAACATTTTAAAAAGCTTTTTATATAAACTTGCATTTAAATAATTATTAGAGGAAAAATTCAGTAACAAGCAAGAAAAATAATGACCAAGATTATGATTTATTATGAGATTTAATTAAAAATCTGGAATTTTTATTAATAGAAATATTTTTGATGATTAAAATTTATTGTGTTATGGTCAATTTAACCCTATTCTATTTAAGATGAAAAGTTATCAATAAAAATGTTTATGATAAATTGATTAAGGGATCAATTTATGAACTTGATAAAAAATAACAAACCTGGAGTCCGTCATAAATCCAAGAACCAAGTTTCAAAGAGCACTTTTGGTCGTCGAAAGGAAAATAAGTGACATCAACACGACATGTGCTCCGGAATTTGGTGGGCGGCGGCCAAAACACATTCCCATTGGGCTCTATTATAGCCCTGGAGTTCATATAACCCCGGGTGTAGTCATCGGCACTTAAAGAGTTAAGCATTTAATTAGAAATCCATTGCATATAATGAGGTAAACAAAACTAAAAACTAATTTCATTTTATTTCGTTTTCCGATAATTGGGTTTCGTTTCACAAAAGACGAAATTAGAATTTTATTTCGTCAAAATAGCCCTGGAGTTCAAAAAATAGTATTAAAGCATTTTGTCCTCCGCAGGGAATTTCTCTCTCATTTCAAATCTCAATGATTTGTGTATTATTAAAGTCAATGATATAAATCTTTTATATAAAAATCAATTTCAAAATACAATGTGCAAGGTCATATAAAAAAATTGACACGAGTAGAAAAAAGCTTCCAAATAATTGAATCTTGCAAAAAACGAAGCAAAAAGAGCAAAAATAACTCTATAGAAGATAGAGGAAACTTCTAATTAACTTGGTGCATTTTCCATACTTATATATTGAATTAACTTATAAATAATCCGGAGTTGAGGTCATCAGACATTCCCAAAGTTATAAATCGATGAAATTTTGCCTCATTTTTATCATTTCAAATGTTTTTTTTGTGGAGAAATGTATTAGTATTTGACCGAAAGTACTACAAAAAGGGATATTTTTGATGAATTGAACTTTTCTATTGATTTTTTCATCGAATTTATCAAAGCTCTGGTATATTTAGTGACAAATCACTCGGAATAAGTTACTAAAAAAAAAGACCTTGACAATATTTATCTGGCACATCTAAGCTGTTATATGAGCAAGAGTTCATGGATTATGTCAGTTATATATTATGATCGGAGGATATACTACCTGTAAAACTGTCATTCATTATCTATTTTAATGACAATCAATCAATTCATAAATAAAGGCCAAGTTAACCACCCAGTAATAAATTATGTTTATATAACTGGCAATAAATGTTTATTATTTTGCAACTAGATAACTTATAAATCAAAATCTAATTAATTATTGAATCGGAATTAAAAAATGTATTAGTTTTTGAAACCTAAAAGAGATTATCAGTATTTCTTTGAGAATCATTTAATTGCAAATGAACTTGATCATTAGCTTAAGGAACAGATATCCTATAAATTTATATCAGAGCTCATTATTAGTAAAGGAATTAATGATTTTAATGCCTTTGTTAATGTATCTAGGCAAACACATCAACCGAATTATCATCCAAAATAATCATTTGGATAATTGGCCGCTCATGCATAGCAAGGTAAAAATATTACTCTCAGTATTCATACCATAATATAGTTAATTATTTCAGTCAATTTTTTAATTTTAAGTAATGAGCAAGGTTCATTTTTAAGCTCTCAAAAGAGATAAATAAAGCAGATTATTAAATATCGAACTAAACATTGATTTATAGACTCTTTTCTTACAAAAAATCAACGAATGAATAGAATATTCTTTAAACCATAAGAATGTTATTATGGAAACCAAACGCAAAAGTATTGGAAAAAGAAAACATATTAACTCTCGCTGTTGAAGAAGTGCCACATAACCAGACGCTACACAAAGGATGAAATTGTTAGGCTGTCCGGTCGGTGCAGTAGTTGAAGCGGAAACATAGTTTATTGATATCTTTTTTCCAGTTTTGTTGGGTTCGGAAAAATAGGTCCACTTTTTTCTTATGATTACAAATCAAAACAGAAGGGAAATGGCATACGACTGGCATTCAATATCTGTTAGATATATTGCGGCACAGATTCATATTCTTCGCTCCGTTCCACTAAAAATGTCAATACTGAACAGGTTTCTACTCAACTTCAGAGTCATTCCTAAGCGTTCACTCAATCAATCACTTAATCAAAGATTTCAATTCGAATCCGCTTATATAAAATATGATGTTTAAGACTAATTCTCCTAGATTATCTATCATAAATTATGATTCATAATCTATTTTGATTATAATAAATAATCAGTGATTGCATTAAAAGGACGTCATATTACACACTCTTATTATAATCATTAGATAAGAAAATTATTAATGTTTTCACTCACTTATTGTAGAGGACTATATCGGGTCTCCATATCTTTTCGCAGGGAATCCGAATCTTCTTTAAGTCCCCGAAGTCACTATAGTTCCATATAAGGAATTCATCGATCCACTCCTTTATAATAAATAAGCAAGATGATTCACTATATTACAAAAATAAATTATTTCTTTTTGACATTAAATGAATAGAATTTATTTTTTTTACCGAATATATAAAAAAATTACTTTAAATTCTATGATAACGTCAGTGATCTTGTGATCTAGATGACTTTATTGTTCTGTTTTTCTTTGTAAGTTTCATATAAAAAGTTTTCATTGCATTCATATAGTAATCTGTTGTATATAATTTCGTTTTTAATTCCTTCCGATACCACCAAAAGTTTTGGGTAATTCTCTTCAATGTTATAATAATGGAAATTAATTATATGAATCAGAGGAATGACTGGAAATAATAATACTGTAATAAAACCATTTTCTTATGTTATGACCGAATGTTTCACATTTATTATATTTAATAAAATAATTAGTTTTTACTTTTAATTTTATCATTTTATTGAATAAATATGTAGTTTAATGACAGGTTTGAGGGGATAAAGGCTATGACCCCACCATATTAACCAGGAATATGTGTGACAATACAATCATTCCCTATAATGTAATGATTTTGGATTTGCCCAAAAGACTTGTTTAATAAAGGATTACCAGGAAAAGCTTTTGGATTGATATGACTTTCATCTAAAATTAGAGATTATAACCCAATTGTTGGCATCAAAATACTAATAAAAAAAACTCTAAAATTTTAACCAAGAATACCAATGATATCAAATAAAATTTTAACTTGATTCTTAGAAATAACTTGTTCATTAAAATAAGAAATTTAGCTTGCTCTTTGTTACTGTTATTATTATAAAAAATAAAAAATCATTACAAAAGCAACTCATTTATTACTGAATGTCTTTTTTGTTAAAATCATAAGTCCTTTCAAAAAATATTAAATTAATTATAACTTTTTAATAACAATTTCTGTCATTCATCTCATAATTAAATTTGAAATCTGTTCAAGGAAAGAATGCCATGAAAATGGGAGGTATGTGTCAAACAATAAATTCCGGTCAGTTTTGAATGACTTGAGTGACCAAATGAAGAATGAAATGACTGTCACTTAATATGTGTATTGAATGGCGATAAAAAATAAATTCTATTAAAACAAGCCTAGAATGTGCTCATGGCCATCCTTTTATTTTTTTCTTCGCTATTTTTGCAAATCATTTATTGGTTCACTAAAATTTTATGAATAATATAAAAATGACATTGATAACTTACTTGATCGAGCCATACGTTTGTAGTCAACACTTGATTCTTCTCATCCTATTATTCAAGAAATAATGCTTTAGATATTCACCAAATGTTCCATAAAAATGCAATAAAAAGTGTATTTATAATATTAATATAAAACTTATCTAGCATAGTTTATCTAATTTTAGAGTTAATTAAAAAGATTCTAATAAAAACAATTCTTAATTTCCAACCTAGGACAAAAGTCAATAAAATTCTATACCAACGATAATATAATATAAAAACAAATATTACTTAAAATTTGAAAATTTATTATTTTACAGTATTTAAGAAATATTTTTTAAAATAAAATCAATGATAAGTAAATGTTATGCAAATGTGTGATAATATTTAATATTAGTTTTATTTAATATTTTGGGCATATTTTAAGAAAATATTCAAAATAAACTCCAAAACTTTCATTTCGAGTGACATATAATTACCATAACATGACATCAAATCAGATCTAATGATTAGTCAGGAGTTGGAGGTTTGCAATCTTTAAGTCTAGGAATAAGATTTGCAAACATCAAAATGAGCTTGTTCACCCATAAAATTGTCAGATTCAACATTTGCTGAATCAAATTGAATTCAGAATTCGCTAAATTCTTAATAGGATTCTAACTTAGAATAATCACGTTTTCTGCTTAGTCTCATAGATAATTTATACACAAGTTATACACGACTGTAAACTAGCACAAAAATGCTTCACTTTGAAACATCTTTATTCTATTGATGACACGAATATTTACATTTATTGATCTTGTAAAATTAAATAAATTCCTTAAATTCTTTAATTATTTTTATGAGAAATTATTCAAAGCATAAAATGTAAATATAAAATATATGTTAAATTCAAAAGACTTACCAGATCAAAAATCTGTGTCAAAGTGATGCCAAGGCGTATCACTACAGGAGTGCTGGCATTCCTCACTGGTCTGATAGAACTATCGTAGTTTCTCAGCAAATATTCCATAAGTTTTCGCTCGTCATTTGTTCGTAGAAAGAAATCGTCCGTCAATTCTAAGAGTCATTTATTTTGAATTTAAATTAGTTTTAGTTATAATTTAAACGAATCATAAATTATTAATTTAACAATAATTGGAAAATAACACAATTTTTCATTTTTCTAACATTTTTTTGGAACAATTCTCGGGTGAATTATTGAAAATGTTTTAGAGAATTGCATTCTAAAAGTAAGCAAGGCAAATAAATTCTTAAAAATATCGATTTTTCAAATTCAAAAAAAATGAAAAACACTATAATTGAAATTTTTTGATGAATTCTCTGATGATTTCCAACAAATTCTTTTTACAAATTGAAAGAACAACAATGACTAACATTATTCTGAGTCAAATCCCAAAACAATATAATTACAAAAGATTTTCCTTTGATTTAAAAATAAAATATAAGTTTAGCTAGGTAAATATTTGAATGTGGCTTCATTAAATTTTAAAGGTACTCAAAGATATTACTTACCTTGAGCAAAACTTTCGCTAAAAATAATCCAGTTCAAAATTGATAAGAAAAACACTGAAAAAGTTTTCAACAAAACCATAACGAATGTTAAATTAGTGTTTAAAGTTAATATCCAGTTATGTTCCAGCACAAATCACGAATAAGTCATCGAGAAAAATAATAAACAGTTGAAAGATAACTTTGAAATTTCAAAGAATATTCAAAAAGTGAAAAGAAGTTCATTAAGAAAACTCTCAAAAAACTTGAAAACTAAATATAAAGTGAAAAGGAATCAATGAATTTCAACGAAGAAAAAAGAGACGGAATAAAAGTTAAGCCAAAAGAATAATATAAAAAATATGATTAACGCGTTTAAACACTGATTGCACTAAACATTGGCTTTTTGTGATCATTAGATTTTGTAACGAAACGCACAGTTAGTTATACAAAATTGAATTGTAGTCCATCGGCGCACAAATATATCAAACACTAGCGTCAAAAGATTTGATGCTGTGCTTTACCAGGACTGTAGATGTGCTATAAATAAAGAATAGACACAATCGACGACCGAAAATGCTTTGGTTCCTCGTTTAGCGTCAATTGATTTTTGCGATGAGTTCTCAATGAAGAGTTTGCGCCCAAACTATAACCAACTTTTTCCACAAAATCTCTCTCTCTCTCTCTCTCTCTCTCTCTCTCTCTCTCTCTCTCTCTCGCCTTTCCTCTCATTCTTATAGAAGCTATAATTTAACCAAAAACAAGATTACTTATAATGAGTACTATTAATGCGTTTTTAATCACTCATTGATTTATCTTTAGTTTTTCTAACTCAGAATATGCGAAAAAGCAAATTGGGCAAGATTAATTAATTATATTAATTTATCTTTAATTATTTACTAATTCAAAGTAAATAAATGCTGTTATAAGTTATAACTTTAATAGAAAATTAATTAATTATAAAATCTAATAATTAATGTTATAAACTGTAACTTTAAAATAGTCTTAAAAATAAATCTATATATGAAACCCAAGGATAAGTAAAATGGTTTTTTCAAGTGTAAATTATATAATTAATTAATTTCCACTCAAAACAGATCTAATTTTTTTTGGCAAAAATTATTTCCAAGAAATTAAAAAATATTTACAATAAATATATTTTTTTAGAAAATCGAAAATAAAGTTAAAATTGACTTAAAGTATAATCGTTTCAATTGAGAAAAGAGTAAATAATTGAAAGTCTTGTCGACATAAAATTGAAGAAAAAGCGAAAATATTTCTTATGTGAGAATAAACAATATATTATCGCTTTTTTTGTTCTCTTTTTGTACTCAAACCAAGAATTTGTTTTGTCAATGATTTATAAGATTTTGCTGATATCAATGAAAAGAGCAGAATATAACACACTTTTAATACAAAAACTATTCTATAGAAGAGTCGGTACCGTCTTTTCTGACAAATTTCAAAGTACTCTACAAACAGTCAAAAATACACTCATTTTCTATGGAGAGAATACTCTATCCATGAATTTCTTTCACTAATGATTATGTACTGATTGAATGGAATAAAATGTTTGCTGAGCTAACTATTAAGTCCTAATTCAAGTGGTATTCAAATAATAGTACAACAAATTCTTTGTGAGCAAAGGTTATCATTTGGTTATTGATTGCTATCATTATATACAACGATATAAAAGGAATTCAATTCTCAAACTTTTTTTTTCGTTTCAATCAATAGAGTATTAAAAATTCATTTTTGAATTAAAATATTTGTTTGTCTGACAGAAGTCTTTAAATTCATTCTTTGAAAGTGATTTATATGTTATTCAAATTAAATTAATAACTTTTTCCACTTATTTTTCGGTAAATTTCAATAGAATATTTTGCTTTTGGTTTAAGGCACAGAATATTCATATCATGTTTTCTAAAGAAATTCAAAATTAGATTTTCATAACTAATTATTTTTATTAAAAGTTCTGAAAATTATTTTCATAAACAAAATCTTTAAATAAATTTTTTTTAGAAAATTTAAACTAAAAGTCTTAATATTAATACTAAAATCAATTTTTAATATTAAAATGCAAATCTTGTCGTATCATCTTAACAACATCTTAACAAGCAAATATTTTATATAATATTAAATGTTATAATAATGTAATAATACCTTTTTAAAAGCAAATGCTTTGAATATTAAACTATTAGGATGACCAGTGTAACTTCTTGATGAGACTTGATCAGACTATCATAGGTGAACAAACAAAAAGTTTATTTTAATTTATTACATATTTAATGACTTTAAACTTTAAATCACTTTACATAACTTTGCTCATGGTCTATTATAATGTGAAAACTAAAATTCTCATTTTATGAGATTTGAGATATTCATTAAAATTTTTCCTTTAAATTAGTCACAACTTTAAGACTAAAATATTAAATTACAGATAAATTATTCGAATTATTATGTAATTGGAAAAACTGTCCAATAATTCATTTCAAGTTATAACAACAGTATCAAGGTAATATTAAGGGAAAATTGAAATAAAACTAAATGATATAACAGTTACAGAGAGTTAGTGTTTATTACAAAAGGTTTAGTGATTTAGTGAATCCTTAAAGACATAGAATAGAAGTATTTCTTATTATTATTTTGAGAAATAATTGCAAGAATTCAGTGATATGTCAGGTGTTGTTCCGCAGATATTTAATGACCGCAACCTTTATATCAGTCTTTGATTATTAGAATGTCGCCAATCAGAGGTCTCCCACTCAGAACCAATGAACGGCGACTTCTCATTCAAATTTTCAAAATCTTTTCCCTTTGACTTTTGAACCCTTTTTAAGTTGCATTCTATCCTTTGTTTGGATCAGTCTTCACACAGACCTCATATTCAACACTCACTTCACAGACATTTTGTAAAAAGATTTTCTTTGTCTCAAATAACTTATAATAAATAAAAGTTTTCCATTTTTGATTTAGCTTGGTGAAAAAATGAATATCCTTTTTCTAATTATCATTTTGGTCGGGCTTTCATATGCCCAAGAAGGTATGTTTAATTTAATAAATTATAGAGAAATTATAAATATTTGTGTTTAGTTTTATTATTAAATGTTGCTAGCTTAAATATTTTACTTTATGTGTAAAATAATTGTCGATTTTTCAAATGTTTAACTCATTTATATTATGAATAAAATATTAAATTTATTAAAAATATTAATTTATATTAAAATCTGAATATAATAATAGGATGTGTAGAAGATTGTGATTATTTTGATCAAACATCTGACTGTTGCCAAAATAGTGGTTTTAATACCATATTCTCTAATATACAAGGAAATTTTTTTTATTTTACTACTACTAAATTATTATAAAATATTTGTGAGGAGGCACTAAATTTGAATTTAAGTGTGCATGCCGATTTTTCAAATATTATGAATAAAATAATATATACCCAGAGTAATAAGCAGACATGAGATAAATTTTTTTAAGTTAGCTCATTAGGGCACTTGAGAAAAGATTTTGCGCTTTTTAATTAGAAATTACTT